>RJVU01053643.1:3878270-3976689 GCA_003731715.1 Anabarilius grahami | reverse complement strand
GAACCCGCAACCTCATGCCCAAATGTATCTTGCCTCAACCCGCTACACTAACTGGCAGTACACCTTCATTGGCCTTTGAAAGGGTCATTTATATAATATACTGTATTATCCATAGTATCTTCATTTACTCCACAACCAGGGTTGATTGCCCAGCAGCCGCATCACATTATTGGTGTAAATCATTAATTTCTGTTATTGGATGACCTACTCAATAAAAGTGCAACACGCGAAACATATAATCAACAGCTACTATGGCGAAGAAAAAAGACAGAAAGAGGAGAGCCCCCAGCAGCTGAATTTCAGGGCTGAGGGGGTAGCTCCATCGAGTTTCTCTCGACAAAGTCGAACCAACAAGATCTAAAAGCTGCTGAATTTGCTAGCCAATTTTTTTCTTAGAATTGCAGCTTCTGACATGGTAGCCAGGGGACTAAAGTTTTCACGGATGCACATACATTAAATGGCTCTGCGGACTGCAACGTCTTTGATTTAGCACAACTATTCGCTGTATCGCTGCCATAGTTTGACCAAACTCCCCACCACAATCATTTCCTTTAAATAGACTCCTTAGCCTTTACTCCCTAATGGTTTGCCAGCTGATGTACCTTTGGATAATATAATTAAAAAGCTAACAACCATCAGTGTAATGACAATTTTATTCTTTGCATGAAAACACTTTAATTAGCCTAATTGAACACTGGGTGTATTACAACTTCAGAATTAAATTTGTATAGACTTGAGATGTAAAGAAGGTTTTTGCACAGTGGTGGCCACTAGCGGAGTGAACCGTCAACAGTGATGAGATATAGCTTAACAGATATACTTAACGTATATATAACATATAGCTTAGAAGATATACTTAACTAAGAGCGTTTCGGGAAACACATATTAACGTTAAGGTTCATTAAGGTATAACTTAAGAACGACATAGCGTTAAGAAGGTTTCGGGAAACTCAGCCCTGATCAGTATGGAATTTGGAACCATTGCCAAATTTAATCTTTTACTTGACCATCTCAGCGTTTTGTGTATGTGTTTTCTTTCTAATTCCCTTGTTCCGTCCTGCCATCCTGCATGCTAGTGGGCCAGTATTATTGTCAAGGAATGTTTAGTTCTTTGTTTGTAATTTGTTGCCATGTATAAAAATAAAGTTTTTCCAAACTCACAATTACAGCATTCCAAACCCATATGACTTCCCCTTCTGTGGAACACAAAGGGATTTTGAAAGATGAATCGATTGATCCAATATCAGCTGACACAGCTCGTTTTATTCAATCAGTAATAAAGGGTGCATTTCCCAAACCATCATAAGCAAACTATCATAAGCACAAGTTCCATCGTTACCAACATGGTTACCAATTCTGCATTTTCGGAAACCATAGTTCTAACAAATATTTGCAAACAGCATCACAAAGTTGAGTGGTTGGAACAGCTCTCGACCTGTGGTCAGAAGCATAAATTCTTGTTGATGTGACAAGTGGGTTTAAAAGGAAAGTGCAATTTTTGAAGACTGTGCATGTGCGAATGCGCTCTACAACCCTATGATGTACATTAAGAGGGAATCCGAGATGAATCAAACATCTAATAATAAAGCTATAATCTCATATAAGTTTTAATATGTGATTAATTAACAGTTATTATTACTCCACCACCTGTATGTACAGTTTTGGGAAACTAGTTAATTTCACCAATGACGCACCATACTATGGTAGTTAAGCAGCGAGTTACATCGCTGTACAGGAAACTCACCTGAGTTTGACTTGCTGATTCAATGATTACGTTAACAGCTTAATGGAGGAGAGAATTAAAATATGAGTAATGACTTTCGGTCTGTCTCCCACACAAAGCTTTTGTACGGCTTCAGAAGATGTGGATTATAGTTTTATCATACTATTATGGTGATTCTGCATGCTTTTTTGAAACTTAAAATCTTCAGTCCCATTCCTTGTATTTGCATGAAAAATTAAGACCAACACAGTCTTCAAATTTTAAGTTTCACAGATAAAATAAGGTCAAAAGGGTTTTGGAGCTTTGAGGGTGAGTAAATGAAACTCTTTAACACAATTCCTTGGTTTATGGTGAGGCATATATTTTCTATATGAGGTTTGATATATGTTCTCAGAAGTCCCCTCAGATACAAAGCGGCGAAATAAATCAATAACTGCATTGATTTCAAGGGCAAGCATGTCCATAAATAATAAAACCCCAGTGGCAGTGGAATCAGCAGCAGCGGGTGGCCAGGAGCTGTCCGTGGTCCTGAAAACAGCTCCCTATAGGAAACACAGGGCTCCATCAGTCTCAACAGAGGTAATGAGGGAAAAAAAGAATGATCAATACTACTTATCAGTCACCTGGCCATAACTAGAGCTGGGACCCAGAGCCTATTCTCCCAAGATGTGATTGATTAAGCTGTAAGAACAACGATACAGCCCAATGTTCCTTTTACACCTGAACTGTGTCGCATGCATAAATAACAGTTTGGCTCCCGCTGAACAAAAGCACTGCTGGTGCAGGGAGCCAGTGAGAGGCATCAAAGCGCTGGAGGAGGAGGCTTTGTTGTACTGTGTGAATGAGGTCCGTGTTCTGGAACGTGTTATAACCCTCCACAGGGGTTTGGTGAATCTCTAGAAGTTACTGTTCTAACAGTGTCTAAATTTTCTTTCGCTTGCAGAGATAAACCTTGCAGAATGCCGCGTTAATCAACTGCTCGACAGTATGGCGCTGTTAACACGTACTACCTCCCGCCTCCTTCAAGCTTCTTTCATTGTATACATCTCTTGCACCTCCTGTATCGTAACATGGAAAGGGAGCAAATGATGGTAATCCCCTGCAGATTTAGACTAAAGAGATTTGAATGTTGCTCCTGTTCGCTAGGTGCTGACTTGTTAACAATGCCAAACTTCTGACCAGCTCCAATTTCCTGTCCATCATGTTCGGCACAGGTTGCCACTTATTCAAGGCCCAGCCTGGGCACATATGCTAATTGGTGTATCAGATAAGAGGGATGGAGGAGAATTGAGATACAGCATTTCTGTCATTCAGACTTAAAGTAACTGTAATATTTGTAATAGTCATCATTAATGATGACAGTCTTTTTATGTTATTCCAAACCTGTATACATTTCCTTTATTCCGTGAAACAAATATATATATATATTGTAGAATGTTTTAAATGTTTTGTCCATACACTGAATGACAAAGTGGTCGAAAACACACATTCATTTTCAAAATATTTTCTTTAGAGTTCCACAGAAGAAAGAAATGCCAAGTTTGTTAAACTCAGAAATCTCTTAATTGCCTGGCTCTATTCCCATGTTTCTTTATCCAATCAACAGTAGGGTTCAGGAAGTAAAAATTCCATTCATTTTGTCCATAAAAAAATTATTTTAACAATAATGTACAATGTTCCTACCAACCTAGCAAGAGCTCTGTGACTTCCAACTTTATTAAAAAACGAATAGTGTTAATTTGCCGAATTCCCAGTGAAGAACTACACTACCCACAATCCATCAAAGAAGTTGCTGTTATCATAGAAACAGAAAAAGCAGCAGCAGAGCTCAACAGTGACCAGTCACTTGTACAGCAAATCTCAAACTACTTATATATTTTAATTGTTTATCTTTTTCAATGAAGAGAGAATTTTTTTTAATTGTATTTATAATCAATGACTATAAAGTCACTAGTTATATTGAATCATTTTTTTTCTGATTAGCAATGGATCATAGCATGAGCAATTACCTTAAAAATAACTTTTAAAAAATAACTAATTATTTTTCTAATTATGATGGCTTAGAACTCTTTACTGAAGAATTTTATGAAATCCCTATTCCCAAAAAAAATTAATAAAATGGATAGGCTAAATCCAAGACCACTTCCAGGGGGAAAAAATTGACCATTAAAAAAAAAAAACTTTTTTTATTATTGAATACCTTGTTTAACTGAGAAACACACCAAATTATTAAAGTAAAATGAATTTTTATTACATGTTGACTATATAGAATAGTTCAAATAGTCATCATTTACTCACCATCATGTTGTCCAAAACCCACTTTTTTCTTGAGGGAAACAAAAATAGAGACAAATTTAGCAGAATGTCCAAAGGTGCATCCCACTTAGCATACTTATGCACTATTCTATGCCATTTTGTAGTATAAATATTGTGAGTAGTGTCTTCAAACTGAAAATTCCAAAAATAAAAAGTG
The DNA here is from genome assembly GCA_003731715.1 of Anabarilius grahami. Classification (NCBI taxonomy): domain Eukaryota; kingdom Metazoa; phylum Chordata; class Actinopteri; order Cypriniformes; family Xenocyprididae; genus Anabarilius; species Anabarilius grahami. Next base: position 3,972,493 of record RJVU01053643.1, on the reverse strand, counting down.
CACTTTAAATACCTGGATGATGCGCTTAAAAAAAGTAATGTTGAATACATTGTGCTCTCAACTGTTGCAGCTTTACTTATTTAGCAGAGGAGGAGGGGCTATCAGACATTGAATGACATAATAACCTTAAATTCATTCACTACAAAGTTGAGTACATGGTGCATAGAATAAGTGCATAGTGTATAGAGAGTGATTTGAGTTTTTCCCTCTCCTTCTCTTCAGATGACCACACCGCTTGTTCCAGTGAACATCATGTCTAGCCAGCATTTTACACCCCTGCTGTTAGCACTGACTGTTTCTCTCCCCATTTATTAACAGCTCTCCCACTGTACATCACACACACAAACACACAAGCAAAGCAGGGGTTCACAAACATGGCCAGTCACCTCATCAACCCACAACATTCTCTCATACCAACATTCAATTACCCCCGCGATAGAATTCACTTTGACCCGCATGTACACTAGCAGCTGCAAGACTTAATGAGATATTATGAGACTGTTGATTTAGCATTATCTATATTACAGCATGTTTGTCCGAACACTTATTGCCAGGTAGCAAAATCCAAGATCTGCCAATAGACGATTTCTCCCACCGAGCACCTTGGTGATGAATAAATTACCCCTTGATCCTACATCGATTCTCTTTAAAATGACAAACTGGCCACTGATGTCCTACAAATTGAGTTGGGGACTGCGTTTGGTCTTACCATAGGAGATCAGGAGATGAAAGGGTTTTGCCGCATTAACAGTAATTAGGTGGTATTATAAAAGGGTGGATGGAACATTTTTGGTGCAGTGAGCACAGCCTGTTCTTCTTCTTGTTCCATTTTAAGGAAGTCAGAGGTGACATATGCAGCCTCAGGGATTTTGCGAGGTACGTTTCACACTCTCACCTTCAAGAACGTGTGACATTGTTCTCAGTATTGGCCTAAAAGCTTGTGTTGTCACCTAACACCACTAACTATCTGCTAACAACATATGACGTATAAAACACTGAATACATCTACACATATGGATCTAGCTTTTACACACCTTATAGTTACTCAATCGAAAAAAATGAAAGAAAAGGGCGAAAAAATAATTTCATCGCCCTCGTTTTTCCAGTCTTTTCCTCACACAAATCTATCATGTGGATTCGGAAGAATTGGAATAAAGCGTATGAGTCATTTAGCCCACTTTTATGAAACTATTATGGTGCCTTTTGTCATCATGAAGCTTAACATCATCAGTTCTCATTTACTTTTATAATATTGAAAATAGTGGCCAGGATATGAATTCCAAAAACTCACCTTGTCCCATTAAAGTAAGAAATCATACAGGTTTGGAACAACATGAATGTGAATAAATAATGATTAAAGATTTGTGTGTTTGTGAACGCACCTTTTCATCAAGAGAAGGCTACAAATCTTCATTTCTAAAATAATTAACTTTATTAAAAAAGTGTGAGTAATGCAATATTCATTCCTAGAGTTCCCACCTAAGGCCTTGGGTGTAATTGCAAAAATATGCCAAATGTTAGGAGGAGCTGCTAAATTATAGATCTATCAGAGAGCCCAAATTATGTTTTTAAAAATTGATGGTTTTTACAAGTAGGATGGTGAAGTTTGTATGGCAAATTGCACGTAAATTAATAATAAACATCAGCGATGTGTTCAGCTGAGTGCAAATAGCATCCAGGATCTGAGCAATAGGACCCCTGTCAACTCTACCCTTGGGCGTAGATCAGTATATAGAGTTTAACATGATAGATCAGCAATAATAATACGTCATTTTTGTGAAGATTACAGCTGATCTTGATTACACCCTGGGCAGCCCTGTTGGCGAAGCCTGAATCTGATTGTGCTGAAAGAACGTAATGAAAAGTCAAATTTGAGCACATGGTGATTTGGATACAGGAGAAGGAAGGCTGGCAGGGTTTCTGTTTGTCCTGCACCTCAAATTGGCTGGAAAGATACAAGAGGAACAAGTCATTTTGACAGTACCAATGAGCTCTTGGGGACTATGACATTTCTCTCCACAAAGACTATCTGGCAAACAGACATACAAGAGAAACTGCACAATGGGCTACAGTAAGAGAAATGTTACAAGGATTATTGAGTACCGGGACAAAACTGAAAAAGTTAATGTATCAAGAAATTATTTTGGATTAAAATGTTAAACTTTAGATACGGACAAAAATGTCTTTATTGAAACCCATTAAAACAGCAATTTTTAATCCCAGGGCCATTTAACTATAAAATGATGTAATCTTTGTTAACAGGCTTTCATTCTGTTGGCAAGGCTTCCAAATGGAAATTTTCACTATTTTTTTTACCAGATGGTGCCATTTTCTCAGGTTTGGCCTATAAAGCAAATACTCGCTTTATTCTTGTTTTCTGCTTATACATATTGCCAATTGGATAAATTATGCAGCTATAATTGTGTGGGTGTGTTGGTATGGATGTCAGAGTGTGGTTTGTATTTGCGTAGTAAAAAAATTTGTGTGTGCGAGTATGTGCTTGTAAAATTTGAGAGAGAAAAACTCTACTGCAAATCACAAATCCAACCACTGTGTGCATCAATGGAGTTTTGCTGGCATCTAATGGGGAAAATTTGGTACTGCACCCAAACAAAATCTTACTGAAAGCTAATTTTTTTGAGATATCAACCTCAAATTTGAAACACAACTTGTTTGGATTTATGGCTTTGATGATCTAGCAGTTTTAGAGTTATATATATTTTATATAAAATAATGTTCATAAATCATTTTCATAAACTTAAACCTCTATAACTTTTGGTTTCACTTTTTAAACCTTTTTTTTTTTTTTTTTTTTTACTTCAACAAGATTCTGCCAAGGGTCTTCTTTAAAATGAGAAACTTAAGTCAGTGGTCCCAAGCTTCAAATTTTTATGACAGTTTTTTGACATGGACATTTTTGTCCACTATGGGCCTAAGTGTAACTTTTTTTAATTGACGCACAAGGGTTAAGTAATAATAAGAAAAAACGCTGTTGAAAGTGGATCGGACCGAGCACCACAACACACTTGTTGCCAATCAGCAATGGTGCTTTCACAAAGCACTATTTTGCTCCGCTTCAGCTACGATAAAAAGACAACCACTCTTGCATTGCGTGTTTGTGCAATTTGGGGGTGGAGCAATGAAGGGAGGGTGTGCTTGTTTGGGTTGATTTCAAATATCAACAGTGTTTCTCAGAAATCACTTATCACTTACAAATAAAGGTGCACTTTAATTCATGTAAAATATTTAAATGAATATATGTCACCTATACACACACACACACATCTTTTAAAGCTTTTCAAGTCAAGTCAAGTCATCTTCATTTATATAGCACTTTTCACAATACAGATTGTTTCAAAGCAGCTTTACAGTGATAATAGGAAAATGAATTGACAGAGACTGTTTTGACTTTACAGCAGCTCTAAGAAAATATTATTATCGAGCTAAAGTAGGTTTTTGATTGAATCACTTCCGTTGTAATAACTTAGGGGCCACTTAAATGACACCTTTCCTACTGAAAACTGAAGACCTTTAATGCATTCTTGCCATTCATTTACGTGTTTAGTCTATAGGTTTGCGCATTTGAATGTGTATGTGCGTAGATGCTTTGTCTTTTTTTCAAAGTGATATTGCCAAATTACTTGTCTGGTCTGTATAATACAGAAAAATTAGTTGTGTCCGCGGATCTATGCAAACTGGAATAATTTCGACAGCATTTTATCTTTACATAGGGAAAGGAAAGGGAAGAAGGCCTTCGCAGAGGATGGTTAAGTTGACGCTTCAGGGCTGCGTCGTGTCTAGGCGCAGGTCCTTCATCTCAACTGGATACGGCCTGTATCTGGCAGACTACGGCAACACAGACTACTTTCCAACACAGATACAGCAACGGCAGGACACACTGTGGTAGTTTAAGCCTGCCACAGCCCAAATAGTCCTACAATCATAGCTAAAAACAGCTTTGAATGAACATATAAGCTACATCTTTCCTCATTATTAGTCAGGGCCACGACCGCACATTTCTCCCTCTCTCGGTCACACGCACAAAACAGAAAGAGATTATGGATTCCACTGCCACATCAGCTTCTTTTTCTCCTTCATAAATTCACATACTTGTATTCCCTCATTGTGTCTATAGAGAGAGCCAGTCAGCTAAAGTCAACCATAAGCAGCGAAAAAAGGGTCACGGGTACAGCAGGAATTCATACAAACAGCTCTTCCTAAAGGACCGTGTCTATGCGTCGTACTTCTCAGAGATATAAATCTTCCTCTAGCACAACCCTCTTTTCCCCCCTTAATCTTGTCATCTTGGATATGACCGCAGGAAAGGATAAGATCATTTTTATAATTTAAAAGTGCAAGGCTTATAATTAGTTTTGAAGTAAAGGAATATGTGACCCAGTTCATCTTAAGATTAAAGTGCACAGGACAGTTTATGATGCTGTATTAATCAGGCAAAGTGCAGCAGTGAGACATGTCAGTCTCCAAGTCCCGCATTTCCTTGTCTGGAGACGTTCCAGAGGCTTTGGAAAAAATACGGGGTTCTGTTTATTTATTTACAGCCCCGCATATATGAGAGCAATTTAGCTGCTCTTGTGCCGCGGATGTGAGTGTAATGTTAAAAGTCGATATGAGGGACGGTATGATTTATATTCCCAGAGCCCATTACCTGAGTCCCTTGGCAGCGTTTTACAGCGAAAGTGACGTCCTTTAAACACCATTTACACTGGCCCCCAAAAAACATGTGCAAAGCAGTCCCTATGGTACACAGATGCTTCCTACCCATCGGGCACATCGTCAAAGGGTTTGCTGGAAGACAAGTAGATTAATTATAAAAGGGATCCTGTGCAAAAAAATGGCATCAGCATTCCGAACAAGCAACCTTTTGTACCTCTTCTGTGGCATGGCCTTGTTTTAATCAATGCTGCTGTCACAAGACTGGGAGGCTGGGAAATATACCAATGGCCATCCCTTCATTACAATCAAAAAAACGCAGTATCAATCTAGTATGTAATATTGTTTTTGGACTGATCAAAAGTGACCTAAAAAGGTACGGGGGTTATCTGAAAATAGTCCATTACTCTAATAATTCACAGTGATTCTCACAGTAGAAAGTCTGATCTGAAGTGTTTGCATTTGCAGTACATCTCGTTTTAGGGAAGTCTTCCAGAACAAGTTATGTTAAAGGTTGAGAGCCAACAAAATATTGTTTTTTCAATTTATTTGAGCAACTGTAATATGAAATCTTAAAATCGCAAGATTGATTTTTTATTTTGTGCCTATTTTCAGTGGTTGTGTGAACATTTCTTACAGATGTCACTGCATTCTGCTGAATTAACTCACTAAGCAACATTGCTTGGATCCTGTTGTTAATTTACATTCTACATGAAACCTTTTAAATTTGGATAATGTTAAATTCAAAGAGAAATAGTGAGAAATGTCAAAACAAACTTACAACACAAAACAAACAAACCAGTGCGGTCCGATTTAAAAACAACTTGTTATTTCTTTGTGGTGTATCAAAAACATGCTGTGCGAGCAATGTAGCCCAATTCATAAACAAATGATTCTAGTAAACAAATCAAATCATACAGAATGATCAGTGTCACCCCATTAATGAACTTCTGTGCGGCGGCTCTTTTAAGTGGAAAAAAAACATAACACGTGACCGCTGATTCTCAAAACAACTGACTCTTCAGAGACATTTCTTTGTAGTGATTCGAAAAACCTAGTCCAGTTCTCAAACAAATAACTCTTAAGATGGTTCTTTTAAGCAAATCAAAAGCATACTTGACTACTGTCACCTGATTTACGAACGAATGACTTTTGTGAGGCAGTTCTTGTAAGTGAATCAAAAACATACTGTGCGACCATATTCACAAACAAACTCTTACTCTTATTAATCAGTTCAGTTTAGTTTAGATGAAAACACTTTCCTGTATAATTTACAGCATTATATGTATGTAAAATAGACATTATACTGAAATATATACAAATGAATCAGAATCTAATCTTGGAATTGGAATCAGAAACAAACCAAACACTTTTGAATCAGAATCAAATTGAATCAGGAAATCTATATCAATACCAAGTCCTAATAGCATGTGTAGGTGAGTCATACCTGGTGGATTTAGGAGGGTCTGATGCAGGTGGTACTGTATCTGGGTGGGCTGGCTGTTTCTGCTGCAATTCTGTAGATTGAAGCCTGGACTAACAGGTTCTGTCAGAGATGTCAGAGTAGGAGTAATGGACATGCTGTTTTCACAAGGTCGGCCCCAACATGAGGCCAGACAACCTTGAAGATAAGAACAAATCCTTTAGCAACGAACGCCACCCAACCCATCAGGCAGGGTCTATATGGTACAATACAGAAAGAATCGATAACAGGCAAGGGATGGAGTAATGACACTCCAGGGCATGGACCAAATCTGCACCAAACCTCTGAACAGCAAAAAGACGTAGAGGAAACGAAAGAAAGCGATATTGCAGAGTTCTTCTAAATGCCTCATTTAGCAGCGTTGGCTGGACGCTTCCACAACAGTCTATGAAACACTGGGCAAGAGTCCACCACCCTGTTCTTGTCTCTCCAGTCATTCATAGCCATCCTTCAATTCCCACAATCCCTCCCCTCATTTCTCTCATCTGTTCCCCATACGCACCACAGCCTTTATCTTGACTACGCCACCATCTCAATGAAGCAGGAGAGCTGCCTGCAGAATCAGCTTGGCACCCTTGAATGACTCTTCTGGCGTGTCATTGATTTTGTAATTCTCATGGTTTCCCTGGCAAAGCTCCAGTTTAAAGCAATCATCACTGGCTTTTAGTGAGGGAACCTAGGAGGAGGTATAGAGCCATGCGGCTTAGCATGCTTTACTGCAGTGACTAATGATTCAGGAATAACATGGGCCTCTGACTGTCCCAAGCCCACAGAGGACATCAGACAGCCACTTCTGAAGAGCCTGTAGGCGGGTGATGCAAGTCTATGTATGGCTTCAGTGTCTTTAGAGAGTGAGGGTGGCATGTGTGCTGACATTTCAATGAATGGAAATGTGTGAGGGAGTTGCGGTGTGTATGTGCGGGGTGTTTCTGCCACTTAGAAAAGGAATAATTCGTCCAAAATAAAAATTGTGCCATCATTTGTTCGTTACCATGTTGTTCTAAACCAGTTTTACTTTTCCAAAATGTTTGTTTGGAAAAAGTTGTCATTACTCAATGTTAATCCAGCCATCCAGTGAGCAGTAAACCACTGTGATCAGATTAATTAAGTTAGTAAGGGTGTTTACATGCACTTTTTAATTGGACTTAATCATTTGTCATGTAAATGCTTTAGTTATGAAAATGTACCTTTTTTTTTTTTGCAAAAGTTCTAACAGACCTTCATAATGTAATTGTAGCTTTGTCTAGTCTGTAGTATATACACAACTACAGTTAGCCTTGTTGTTGTATGTTTGCTCTGAAAGAAATGTAATGTGATGTTTATTTCATCCTTCAGATTTTCAAGACTGTAGTTCGACTACACAAAAATAACCCTGTAAATATAACTTTGCTTGTAAACTTATTGTAAACCAGTTGAATTCGACACCCAGATTAGATTGAATTATGAATAAATCAATTAGTTTTTTGTTTTTTTTACCAGAATCAACTGATTCAGTTAAAAGATCTTAAAATAACGATTTGACACAAACTGGGCATTATTACTTTTCTCATGAATATCAATAACTTTTCATCAATTTTCATATAATAAGTAGTCGTATGGCTTCAGTATTCTTAAGCTACCATTAAAAATGTTGGGATTGGTAAGATTTTTTAATGTTTAAAGGCTCTTATGCTCACCAAGGCTGCATTCGCTTAATCAAAAATACAGTAAAAACTTAAATAATACATTATTATTAATATTACAAATTAAAACAACCATTTTCTGTTTTAATTTGTTGAAAGGGGTTAAAATGTTGTGTTGTCAAAGCTGAATTTTCAGCATCAGTGTCACATGATCCTTCAGAAATTACTAAAGTATGCTAATTTATGGCTCAAGAATGTTTTCTTATTATTAATGCAGAAAACAGTTGTGCTGCTTACTATTTTTGTTGAAACCATGAAACTTTTTTTCAGGATTCTTTGATTAATAAAAAGCTCAAAAGAACAACCTTTATTTGATATGTATTTTAGTAATAATGTAACAGTCTTAACTGTGACTTTTGATCAATTTAACTTATCCTTCCTGAATAAAATGACCGATCAAAAAAATTTTGACCCCAAAATTTTGATCAGTAGTGAATAATAAAGTGTATGATTCATAGAAACATTTATGATGCTATTAAGGTGCATTTGAGTCATTCTTAAAGCTTGACAGCGCCAGTTCCCTTCCCTAATGCAGTTTTAAAACGACATGAAGGTAAGTAAATGATGACAGAATTTTCATTTTTAGGTGTACTACACCTTTAATGAATAACATCAAGGTGTGTAATCGGATCAAGTCGACAGATGCTGAGGAGACAGCCGGTTGACGGACCGGAGGAGGACTTTGAACTCCCTCTGGGGTGAGAACATGAGCCGCTCTGTACCTCAGTGGGTGTGTCAGTGAAATGTCACAGCCCAACAATCCAGCCCGTTCACTTTATGAGACGAGAGAAAGCTTTATGTCGCCCTGATGGAGCCATTAACCAGCCTCCTTTAAACCCTGCACACACAGTAAGACTCACTGTCATGCCAATGACCCACTCTACCTGCCAGACGGCCCTAGTACCAGTCACACTAGTTTAAGAGCCCCGAGTCCGACCATATATTCAGAGCCAGAGAGGAGAGGGGAGCTGGCACTGTCCAAGAACCATTAATAATTACGCAGTATAAGAGGGAGAAGGAGCCCACAGGGCACACACACACTCTCCAAAACACACACAGATAACCACGGCACTCCGCTTTATACACACCCCATCACAAACTCACAAAACACACATGCAGTCTCACAGCCTGCGAGCGACAGATAGAGTCTTCCCCATTCATCACTGAGCCAGGCAGAGGCCGCACACTTTACCGAATGGGTGAGGTGATTTTTTTCTTGGGCCAGAGGAGAGAAAACATCATTCTCGTCATTTGCGCCACAAACAAAACAACTGGCAGACTGTCGCCACAGATAATGCCCTGTACTGACATTCACCTGAAGATAAAAGTGCAAGAAACACGATAAAAAGCAAAAACAAGATTGAAAGAGCTGTTGCTTCACTTGAAACACCCCCATGATCTTACCTGAATGCTAAGGTCCTGCATTGTACAGAACATGCAAAAAAAGAGTGCAGGATCCGTCCTTGAAGTTTTTGATGGCTGTGTGGCTGCAGAACAACAATACAGAACTTACTGTGCGAGCCTTAATGAATAGCTATTCAGCTATTTCGTGATGATTATGGCATAATGTGAAAGTGTTGAACAGGTCAAGGCTTGGTGGTTGCCAAGTCTGCGGTTTTAATGACGTTGTAGTCTGATAATTTACAGTTTAAGTCTATTAATTTGTCACATTTTATTAATTAAATGGAAAAAATATTATTTAATATTATTAAATAATTAATTAAATTTCATACATTATTTTTTTAATAAATACACTACCGTTCAAAAATTTGGGGTCAGTAAGATTAATTTTGTGAAGAATTAATACTTTTATTCAGCAAGGAAGCATCAAAAGAGAAAGTAGAGACATTTATAATCCTAAAAATCATTTCTATTCAAATAAACTTTTTATGCATCAAAGAATGCTGAAAAAAATCTATCATGGTTATAAAATATTATGCAGCAAAACTGCTTTAAACACTGATTATATTGATTTTTGAAGGATCATGTGACCCTGAAGACTGAAGTAACGGCTGCTGAAAATTTTGCCATCACAGGAATAAATTATATTTTCAAATATAATAAAATAGAAAACTGTTATTTTATATCGTATTAATATTTTCAAAATATTAATGTTCTTACTGTATTTTTGATAAAAAAAAGGCAAGAATAAGAGACTTCGGTAACACTTTAATTTAGGGTCTATTAACTAGTTGTTTATTAGCATGCATATTACTAGAATACTGGCTATTTATAAGTACTTATTAAGCACATATTAATGCCTTATTCTGCATGACCTTATTCTACATTCTTAACCCTACCCAATACCTAAACTTAACTACTAACTTACTAATTATTAATAAGCAGTAAATTAGTTTAAATTACTTTTATTGAGGAAAAAGTCATAGTTAATAGTGAATATGTGTTCCCTATTAAAGTGTTACAGAGACTTCTTTCTGATCTCAAACTTTTTAATTAATGTATGTACGTGTACTGTATATGTAGGTACACACATTTTCCAGTGCTAATTTGCTGCATTTACAGCTCAAGTGATTAGCTCAAAAACAATTATGATCAGAACTAAGGAACCATAAGCAAATATGACAGATTTTCAATAGCATATTACTAGGGATCCTGCATCAGCCAAGCAACTGTCATTGAAATAAATTGGAATGCTAACTGAAAACATTCTCCAGGTATTACAGTCCTCTGGTGGTTTTAGCACTCCTCACATGAGGTCTGGCAGAATCAAGGCAGTAGGTACAAAAGAGCTCTTCTTTCATCAAGAGACAAAGCTTGTCTTTTACAGAAAGCTTCGCCCAAAACAGAGCCTGACTTGTGACTCAGCTGCGAGCATTCGTCAGTGGCAGACACCTCCAGCACACGGCGAACAATCTATTCCTAGCCGTCAGATGCATCTGGATTTGTGTTGGCCTCACTCATAATTAATCTGCCAGGAACGGCAGGTTTAAGTTGGCTGACGGTGGGGTTGAGGGAGACGCACACACACAAACAAACACACAATCAGTGGTGGCCGTCTCATTGTCTCATTGAACAAGTAGTGAAGCACACCCGCAATGAGCCAATCAGGTCGCCTGAAACAAACGGAACACAGATGAGTAATGACTTGTAGCCGATGAAACAGAGCTCAGGTGACTGGATTCATCCAGTTGGAAAGATCTCCTGCGGGATGACAGTCATAACAGGCCTACTTTTGGAACATTGTTTATAGGGTGTAGACCTATGCTTGGATAGAGGGGCGAAGACAAGCAAAAATCACAGGTAGGACATGACAGGACAAAAAGCATAATGACTGATTTAGTAAAAACTGTTTTGCAGTACAGACGGTGCTCTCTTCTCTCTCTTTTTAATCACGATCAAATTAAATTGTGGACTATGGATTTCCCAGTGGCACTGGATCAATGTACGGCCTGGTCACCATGACAAAACCATTCAAATGCCAAATGTTCAATGGTGGCACATATGCTTGCAGACAAGCAGGTCAGTACAGTCACAGCAAAACTAATGAGTAGAAAACCTGCATCTGCCTTAAAGGCACCCAAAAATGAAAATTCTGTCATTAATTACTCACCCTCATGGCTAGGGCTGGACGATTAATCGAAAAGTAATCGAAACCGAAATTCAGAACCTCTAACCGACGTAATTTTCTCATGTCGGTTATTTCGTTTTTTATTCCTGTTAATGCTTCCCCATTAAAAACATACTACCGCGTGTGTAGCCACGTGACCCTGCCCCATCCAGTCAAAGGCATGGGAGCAACACGGAGGTGAACGGCGAGTCAACACACAGGTGGTGCGCGAGCGGTGAGCCTTGTGTCTTGACTGTCAGTTTTACGGTTTGGACATTCAAGCGATTAGACGATCAGATGTGTATTATTATATCGAGCTACCGTGCTCGCGCAGCGGCACTGTGGCACGAACACTCATACAAACAGTAGCTGCACGAAACGTGAAGATCGCGCGCACAGAGAGGAACGCAGAAAATAGTTGTCAGCGCTGTCCTGTGATTTATCACTTAAGTAGCTTAGAAACTCAAAAGTTATTATAGCATATATTTTTCTACTTTTGAAATAACTATTTACAACCCACAGCTTCACAATTAATAGAGAGACGGTATGATTAATTCACAAACGCAATCGCTCTCATTAATTTATCTTTATCTGATTTACAACAAGCTGACTTCTGTAAGAAATATTACGAACCATAGATAAAATAACTGCTGAAAGTGAGCTGTTATGTCAGAGCACTCTTTCATTAGGAAAAAATATCCCACCTTTAATAGTCAAGCATATTTACAGTATAAAGCTTGTAAGTGAACTATGAGGGCAAAAAAAAAAAAACAGAAACGTTCATTAATCGTAACCGAGGTAAAATATTCAATTAATCGAGGTTTTGATTTTAGGTCATAATCGTCCAGCCCTACTCATGTCATTCCACCAGACCTTCGTTCATCTTCGGAACACAAAAAAAGATCCAAGAGGTATAGGACTTGTCCATAGACAGCAATTTAACCAACATTTTCAAGGTCCAGAAAGGTAGTAAAGACATTGTTAAAAAAGACAAAGTGACTGCAGTGGTTCAACCTTAACTTTATAAAGGGATGAGAATACTTTTTGTGTGCAAAAACAAAACAAAAATAACTTTATTCAACAATATCTTCTCTTCTGTGTCATTCTCATACGTTGTTTATGTCCACAGCTTCCAGGTTCTACGTCAGAACGCCGAGTCATTATTGGCCCGGATCCTGCGTCAGCATCACACGAATGCATCGTGCTGCTCACGTGAACAGCCTCTGCCAATACTGAGCCCATGTTCTGACGTAGAATCTGGAAGTGCTGAACGTGAACAGCATATGAGAATGACACAGGACAGGAGATATTGTTGAATGAAGTCGTTATTTTTGTTTTGTTTTTGCGCACAAAAAGTATTCTCGTCGCTTAAGGTTGAACCACTGCAGTCACGTCGACTGTTTTAACGATGTCTTTACTACCTTTCTGGGAGGTCGAAGGTCTTACAGGTGTGGAACGACATGAGGGGGAGTAATAAATGACATTATTTTCATTTTTGGGTGAACTAATCCTTTAATGTGTTTGCTTGTTCACATCTGTGGTCCAGTGAATGTACAGTATCAGTCCAATGTTAAAACATCTACTTAACAATTTTTCATCATTTATTTTTTTGGAAATTATGAAAAAATATTATACAAATCAGCACCTTATATTTTATATTCAGCTCAGACAATTTGGATATTCTCTCAACCAACTTAGTAACCAATTTAATCTTAAATAATCAATTAAAAATAGAAAATGTAGTTTTTGTAAAGAAAGAGAACTACTGTAGAAGTACAATTAAATGAAGAATCATTTTAAAACAAAAATCTTCTGGAAAAAAAAAATGTATAAACGTTGTAATTGATGGTTAAATATACAAATGTATTTTTTAAATTCATGTTTAAGAAAATTATTTAAATATAACAATGAAAAAGAAATACATTGACATTTAGTAGATACTTTTATCCAAAGTGACTTACAAAAGAGGAACAAAAGCAACTCTAGAGGAGCAGCTCTAAAGAGCCAACACTAATCGTAATATACAATGCCAGCTTTATTGGATGGATGGACGGATGGATGGATGGACGGATGGATGAACATTAGCCTTAGAAAGTTTTTAAGAAAGCAGAAACAAATTCAGTCAGATGTGTCAAAACATTTTTCTGCTCTTGTAAATTAATGTGCATTTGTATATATTAGTACAATGGGAAATCTTTCAACTTTAGTTGAGATATATAACTAGACTTTTCATGTTTAGTTGAGATGTATAACTTTTGATGCTATGTTGAGCAGGTGTTAGACCGCTCAGCTCTGACACATGTGTGTGAGGGATAGACTCAGGCAGCAACAGTCATCAATCAAAACCCTGAATTCTCCAGGCCTGTCCACACAAACGGTGGTATTTTACAAAAAAACGATGAGATGCTGTTCAATGAAAGGCAGCAAATGTTAGTGCTCTTATATCAATATGTTCAGCCAGCCTGCAAAGCTGAGTCATTTCTGTATGCATTATGCAGCAAAGTTTCAAAGGGACCGTAAGTCGATTCTTCGCACCAGGCTTTCTGATTACAGCCTGTAACGGGAGCAAATGAAATCCTCTGAGAGCTACAATAACCGCATTTCATTTTGTTTACAATGAGGTGCTCGTTCCAGATAAATCCACACAACTGTTGTCAATGAACAAACGCAGAATGCTTACGAGCACGCGGCACTGCGAGCTTGACAAAAGAGAGGGTCGGAACAGCCTCCTACGTACATCTTTAGACTAAATCTATCAAGTCGTTTGTCCACAATGACTTAGCAATTCACTTTGTATTGCTCTCTAAACTGAACTGCATACAGTACAATCATCTGTTTTATTTTAAGCAGGTCCCTATGCTGTGATGTCACATCAGCACTGCTTTCACGTCTTACCGTCTCTGTGGTTCATTTATCTCTTAACCCAGAAGTCGAAATGTCCTCTATTTCTCAAAAACCGCAATGAAACATTGGGAACAGTGTGGATCAGAGCTGGCACCGAGACATTTCGACTTGATCCGCTAATGAGGGACCTCATCAAAGCTAAATTGGGGTCATGTGATGAAGTACGATCGGGGCTGCTTCTTTTACACCATAATTCATTTCTAAGCAGATCTGTTACACCTTGACTTTTGTGGAGCATTTATGGCAAAGTTCAGCATGCAATCTGAATGCAAAACTGAGAATTAGATCTTTTTCTCTTCAAACCGCTTTCATTCGGTAATGTCTGCAGGTTATCAGTGATGACACAAGTCAGCCTGCTAGAGATAACCTCTTCTTCTCCACTTCCTCCTGGCTTTCTCTACTTTTTCAGTCATTGTTGATGGATGCTCTGGTCTGATCATCAGTGCTGCGTGCCAAAGAGTGATTGACATGCTAGAGGCAGCAAGGAGCTAAGGAATCCAAACAGGTCCGTGTGTTGGACAATGAGATAAGAGAGAGTGTGTTGAAAGGCACAGGGGGGTCCCCTGGGGGGAAACTCGATGAGCTGCCACAGGGGAGGAGAACATCTGACAAAGTCAGAGAGAGAGAGAGCGAAGATACCGGGGGAGCTGAGAATTCAGTTACTGTTTTTTTTAACCGAGGAGGGACTGGGACTGAAATCAGTCTGGGATCAATGCCAGCCTTATACAAACTACTACCTTCTGTATTGTGTACCTTAAATATATCGGTTTTCAATGTATAGTATTTTGATATGTTTAAAATTGATCATTTGCATTGCAGAAGCAGTGTAATTAAATTGTACAATAAGCAATGAATTACTATTAAGGGTATAGTTCTATCATTTACTCACACTCTTGTCATTTCCAAACTTTCTTTCTTCCGTTCAACTGAAAATATGCCAGGTCACATTATGTTAACCTCAGGAAAGCCATTCAGTGTCCATAGATTATTAGTCAGTTAGAAAAGAAACTCTAGAGAGGAGCATTTTATTAAATATATGCACTATATTACATATTCATAATATTCTTATTTAACCTGTTATTAAGAAATCATTATTTATCACTGTTCAATTTGTAAATGGGTCTGTTGCTAAAGAATCTATAACAATTCTCATTGTACTGGATTGTACAATTTCTTATTGTACACGTTTGGGACCACAATGCAGGGTTGACCCCGTATTAAAAAAAAAAAAGTGTCTATTTACACCAAATGCATAAAGCCCGCCTCGTTGGCAGATGCTATTTACACTAACTCCGCCCAACAATTGCCTGATTTATCCAGACAAAATTACAAAAGAAATCCTGCTGATAACAGGAGCAGTGGCGTGCAGAGTAAGGTGGGTGGCATTAGCTTTTGACGCGACCGACCAGAGTTTGAATCCGCCTTTTTCCGAACTCATTCTTCTCCCTTTTCCCATTGCGTATCAGCTCGGAGAGGATTTTTTTTTGTTTTTATGAAAATATTGAAAAAGTGGAAATAAAGTGCCTAACATGTAGTAGAATAGTGTGAATAACGTGTTTAATGGGTAGGGTAGGTGTAGGCCCAATAAAGCAGCTTCAATTTATGATCTTAATAAATATAATCATATTATCCATTGAATATTTTGTTACCTTTCGAGAGAACTCCACACTGTGTCTGATGTCAACGCTATGAGTAACGCGTCAGCATGACCACTTTTGAAGCACATGTGCAACTAATCCAATCCTTATTGGCGCAACGTCACCCTGTGACGCGTGATGGCATACCATGGAAGATAAAAAGGATACCTGGAACAAATGTCCACTTGGGCTGGATGCCATGGTACGGATGTGGCCGAGGCTATCTGTACGCATTTCCCCTGATCGCTCTGCTCTCGGGAGTTCTAGACAGAGTTTGGCGGGACGGCGACAGTCTACTCTTAGTAGATTGTGGTTTTCAGATGTAATGTCTCTCCTAGTCGGCTCTCCGTGGGAGATTCCTGTCAGGAGACACTTTCTAACATAGGCAGATAGAGACGTAAAAATAATAATAATAAATGAATAAATAATACATAAAAATAACATTTATAATACTAATATTAATAATGTAAAGATACTAATATACTAATATTAATGGAAATAAACTATTATTAAAAAGGTTATTTATAACATCATTAGGGTCCTATATACAGTCCTGGTCAGAATTATTGGCTCCCTTAGTAAATATGAACAAGGAAGCCTGTGAAAATAAATCTGCATTGTTAAACCTTTTGTTTAAAAAAAAATCACAAAAATCTAACCTTTCATTGAAGTAAAACATTTGTAAATCTCATTATGAAATAACTGTTTTTCTCAAATACACATTTGCCACAATTAATGGCACCCTTTCATTCAATTATTTTTGCATCCTCCTTTTGCCAAGATAACAGCTCTTAGTCTTCTCCTAATGCCTGATGAGTTTGGAGAACACCTGACAAGAGATTAGATACCAATCCTCCATACAGAATCCCTCCAGATCCTTCACATTCCCAGCTCCATGTTGATACATTCTCCTCCTCAGTTTTCTATAGGATTCAGGTCAGGCCAGGGGACTGTGATGGCCATGGCAGAACCTTAATTTTGTGTTCAGTGACCCATTTTTTGTGTTGATTTTGATGTTTGTTTTTGGATCACTGTCCTGTTGGAACATCCAGCAGAAAAATAGGGCCACAACATAATGTCTGACAAACTCCAGCAGAGGACTTTTCTTGAAACCCTCCAAAACAACTTGTGGTAATATAGGTGCTGATTTTTTTCTTTGTTCTTTTTTTTCCCCCCCTGACCCCAAGACTCAACAGTTTTCTGCAGTTCTCTAGCTGTGATCCTTGGAGAGTCTTTGGCCACTCAAACTCTCCTCCTAGCCATGCATTAATACAATAGACACAAGTCCTCTTCCATCAGATTCATAACATCTTTAGTTGTTAGATTTTTGTGGGGGATTTTATTTAATGAATATCTAAAGGGTAAACAATGCAGTTCCCTTTCGATANAGTTTTCTGCAGTTCTCTAGCTGTGATCCTTGGAGAGTCTTTGGCCACTCAAACTCTCCTCCTAGCCATGCATTAATACAATAGACACAAGTCCTCTTCCATCAGATTCATAACATCTTTAGTTGTTAGATTTTTGTGGGGGATTTTATTTAATGAATATCTAAAGGGTAAACAATGCAGATTTATTTTCACAGCCTTCTTTGATCATATTTACCAAGGGTGGCATTATTCTGAGCACGACTGAGGCACTTTCAAAGCAAGGTTCTTTATGGAGCTATATAAAAAGGGGTTCAAAAAGAGTTCTGCTCTAGTTACAAGCTTAAAAACTCTAATTTGGTAATGTTTAGAACCATTTTGAAGGATGAGTATTTAATGGACTTAGTAAGAACCTAAGTGTTTAAAACATATGTGCACAGTTCAGTTGAATGATAAAGTTTACCCTCTTTAACTTAGTGTTAATAAACTGAAAGTACGAAGCAAACTGTAAAAAAAAATTCAATAAGAGTGTGCTGTTTATACATCAATCAGATGTGTGTGAAAAGTGTTTTCTTTCAGAATCGTGATTCTATTCATTTTTTTATATTAAAATAAAACAATGTGTAAGTGTAATTCGCACCCTATATCCGTAATATTATGTATATGTACTCTGATGCTGATGTATGTGAGATATTGCCGATTGCACCATGGACAGAGTTAAAGTTAAGTCTCTGTAAACAGCCTCCTTGTCAAACTTACCTTTAACTTATAACATTACAATCCCTGAATAATGTTTTTTTTTTGAATGTATGCTTGTTTAAATATTCTATCATGAAGTACACAAAGCTAAATTGTAATGTTGTTAGCTTACATAATCAAAATTATTTCATGCGTTATGAGTGGATTGGCTAGCATACAGTATAAATAAAGGCTTTAGATGATATGAAATTGTGGGCAGAGGTCTGTCATTAATGCAAAAATGGGGAAAGGGGTGCTTATGTCACCTCCAATGTCAAAATTAAACATACACCCTTGATGACTTCCACATGAACCTGTGACACTGGCTATGAGGAAGCAGCGAGGTTCACTGTGATGGCATTATGACATGTCAATAGCCTGTGAACACATTTGCTGTTACCTTAAGGGCCTCATCGGCAGCTTGTGAGTCATATGTGTGTGTCAGACATGCATAGACAGAGGAAGATGTACAGTATGTGATAACATTCGATCACGAGAAGGGCATGGTGGAGCACTGCTGAATTGGAATATTAACCATGTTTTTTGTCTAAATAAATTGTTTTAAAAACTACACATGAATTTAGGCATAAAAAATATTAATTTTGAGATTACATTTAACAGTAGATTGCATTTAAAAGTTGATAGACCCCATTGCCTTCCACAGTATGGAATACTAAAATACTATAGAAGTCAATGAGGCCCATCAACTGTTTGTTTACCGACATTCTTCAACATATCTTCTTTGTGTTCAGCAGAAGAAAGAAATTCATACAGGTTTGGAACAACTTGAGGGTGAGTAAATGATGACAGAATTTTCATTTTTGGGTGAACTATCCATTTAATACTGAAAAATGTGTATATTGTTATATTCCATTACAGCAGAGCCCCACCATGTCCTTTTTGTGATGGCATGTCCTCACATACATCTTGCTCTGTCTAAGCATGTCTGACACACATGACTCACAGGCTGCCTATGCAGTGCTTAAAGGGGGGGGTATCGCACACAGTTTCTGCCAATCTCATGTTAATCTTGGGTACATATAGAGTATCAATGCATCCTTCATATCTCCGAAAAGTCTTTAGTTTTGTCATATTTATAAAAGATAGATATGCTAAACCAAGTCTTTCCAGAAAATGCCGAGATCCTGGAGGCGTATCTGCTGTCAGTGCCGTGGGCGGAGCTAAAGAGTCTCGAGCGTTCATGTTGTTTACATCATATGCACTTGCGCGCCGATTCCCAACAAAACACAGACATCTGATGCAGCTTTACTCACCACCCGCCATCTGCAAATCCAGCACCGAACTGGGACTTGTTTACAAAGTATTCATCCACCGAAATCCCGGGAACAAACAAGCAAACATGCACAACTCTGTTGCTGCCCCCGGAAAAACAAACTTCATCCACTGTTCCCTTAACGCTGGGTTCAATTGGGAAGCTGAAAAAGGTAATCTTTCCCTTCACAACCAAAAACACACTCCTTTGGTGACAGGAGCTGCTTCTCATTTCGGAGGCTGCGTCCTCCGGAGGTCACATTTGAAGGCTGAATAATTCATCAAGAATGTCATATTTAAGAAAAGTAACCGTAATAAAATTGACTGATATTCATTGCGAGGTGTAAAATACTGTAATTTCTTTCTTACTTTGCAATCTAAAAGTTATTTTTCTTAAATGAGACTGCCTCGATGATGTATGCAGCCTTCAAAGGGTGCAGCCCCTGAATTGGGACACAGCCATAGTTCAAAAATCTCTCGGCTTCCGTATCCCGAACGAAACGCGTTGATGGGCGTGCTCTTGCTCTTGCTCTGGGTGATGTGTGTGCGCACGCCTATCAGGGAGAAGTGCCTATACAAGGAATTCCACTCTCTTTTGACGTCATACAGGCCATACTTGAAAAAACTCTCCGAAACCTGTAGCGAAACCGGAAGTAGTCATTTGGCACAGAAATACTCCGTCATACGTCCAACTCGTGTTTTGAAACTTTGGCCATGTTTAGCATGAGAATCCATCTCTTTAACAGTGTAAATAAGTCAGAATGCATGAAATAGCATTGCTAATGTCATGTCATGTCATGCCATAATGCCATCACGCTAAGCATTGCGGTATGTATGTGTGTATATATATATATATAAAGAGAGAGAGAGAGAGATTTCTCTTATGCTCACCAGGAAGGAATTAATTAGATCAAAAATACAGTAAAAACAGTAATATTAAGAAAAATATAAAATTTTTCCATTTCACTATATTTGAAAATGTTATTTATTCCTGTGATGCCAAAGCTGAATTTTCAGCATCATTACTCCAGTCTTCAGTGTCACATGATCCTTCAGAAATCATTCCAATATGATGATTTGCTGCTCAAGAAACAGTTGTGCTGCTTAATATTTTTGTGGACATGGTGATACATTTTTGTAACAAATGTAAATGTCTTCACTTTCAATCAGTTTAATGAATCCTTGCTGATTAAAAGTATTAATATCTTTAAAAGAAAAATGTACTGACTCCAAACTTAAGGAAGGCAGTGTATATATCTACTATTGGTCGATAATCGATAACGGTCGATAATCTGTGAATATGTTACATTTCTTCTGGCTAAGCAGCACTGAACTTGTGAACAGGTCTTTACACAGAGATGCCACATGACTAGCCATGACGAGCAGCTATTGACTGGCTAAAGGCAATGTCACAAGAACTTTAATTAAAGAGCTTAAGTCACATGACCATAGGCAGTGAATCTGTGACTTTACAGACACATACCTCTGACCCTGCTCTACCCTCTACACATACACAAAATACAGATCAAAGCTGGTCCGACCGAGCTATGACAGCTGCCTGTGCAGGGTGGAACTCAGCTGGCATAGGAGATTTTACAGCTCTGCCCTTGGGCCCGCTTTCTATGCACCAAACTCCAGTAAAGACTTCAGCTCTTTGGGGCAAAACACATGTTTCAAATTGACTTCTGAGGAGTTCAATATGCACCATCCTGGCAATAATAACAGACACTTGTGTCACAGAGAGATCTTTGCAGCACATCTGCTATTTCCAATCTCAATTTAGACATAAAATGGAGCATATGAGTGCCTCTTTCACCCGTAATGAAATAAATCTCCTCTGAAAATCTGATATTTTACAGTTAAGCTTTCCTTTATCATTCACCTCCTGTGCAGGTAATTGGTTTTGAATCAGTGTTTGTTATGTTCTCTGGTGTGGTGCACTTGGACTGCCTCCAGCCTGATGCTGAAAATATGCCACCTGTTTAAAGTAACCTTGGCTTTTAAAAGATCATCAACACCCACCCTTTGATTTAGTTTATTGACTATTTCTGAACAGATTGAAGACTCATAAGAGATCCAAGCAATCCTCTTATTATTCTTTACAATGACTTCTGAAGCTAAATAGAGGTCTATTTTGGTCATTTTTGCTCAGTATATTAATTATAGGCTGACATTAAGAGATTTAGTTTTTATTTTATCAGTCAGTATAGGTTATATAATTGTGCATTTAGAACAGATTACCATCATTAAATGCTCACTTAAAGGAATAGATGACCAAAAGATTCTCAAAATGAATATCTATTTTTCATGCTGTACATTATAATGTTGTGATGCCAAAATTCACTTACACTTTATTCACTTTATTTTATTATTATTATTTATCTAGTTTTCCCTAGGGTAACTTAAAGACACATTTTCACCGATAGAGGTTGCTTATTCTAAACAAAGGTGTAGCTTGATGGCGCCTTGATTTCGCAGAATCATGGGAGGTGTTGTCTTCACGTCTACAGCCGGTGGAAAAGAATCAGAATGGGACTCAGGCAGAAATCATGTTCATGGATGAGATTATTAACGCTACTGTAGTATAAAGCAGAGCAGGGCCGAGTGCTGTACGAGCAGAAACAAGGCCGCTGGACCGATTGCTAATGAGAGACGAGTGTGACACACGTCTCGAGAGCAGCAGAGCTTTTATTATGCTTCAGTCGCTGCTTCTGCTTCATATTAGGTACATTTGTGTGTTGAAAGCTGTTATAGTGCTACTCTGCGTTAGCTCGAGGGACACTATGAGACACTTGTTGTAAGCTAGATCGATATTAGGCATGGTAAAACATGGTACTCGCAGTAAATCAAGAAAACAAGATTTAAATACTAAGACTTACTGTGTTGAAGTATATAACATGATTCGTTTTCTGTCGATGAATGTATCCATTCATCGGACACGGACACGGACACGTCCCCAGTCCTGGTTAAAATTGCTTATTTATCTGGATTTACACCTTCTTGGAAACATTTGTGATAATGTAAGTACATACTGTAAATCAACAAAACATATAACACTGTTCTAGTGTTTTTTGGATATTTTAATCCAAAATCTTACATATTGTGCCTTTAAGGTAGAACCTTTTATTTATTTATTTATTTATTTTTATGGGTGGTCTGAATAAACCTTTCCATAACATGTGAACAGATATACATAGCCCAGCTTGTATGTACGCTCAATTTTTCATTCATTTGACCTACATTGAGGCAAGTCTCCAGTGTGAAGCTCATCTTTCCACCTCAGACACTGAGTAATGTGGGAAGCCGTTATTTATCAGCCACATAATCACTCTTTTCAGCTATGGTGAATCAGCCACTTCTTTCCATTCATTGTCCACAAAGCATACTATAGCACCTTACAATATTTCTTATGACTGTCAAACATTTTCACCTTTCCAATGAAATAAACTCTTTGGCATTTTCCCCCAATGTTCCGTACATCTTCAAGGCCACTTTATAAACCAGAACGCCTCTACACTTTCCTTTATAACGATGGCCGTCACGACTCGCGCATACTCCCGTGCTGGAAGTCTTTGGTTTTTGTCATGCACAAAAAGCAGTCAAGGTTTCAGGAACAAGACTTTCATTTAATCTAAACCTCAGTCTGATGTTTATCCCCCACATCCCTGACAACTAAGAACAGCTATATACATTTACATCAGTAAATAGCACTATTCCAAGACCTCGACTGCTGCCTCCAGCATAACAAAAATGCATTTCCCTCCACCTCCTGAGATTAGCGACCTAACTGTGGAAGTCTCTGGAGCTCCAAAAGTCCGCTGCCTCATTTGTCAAAGCTGACCCTGAAAAACTCAGCTGTTTTGTCATTTATCTTTGCTACCTTTGGACCTATTTTTAAAGACATGTCCATGTATCGAGAACGAAGGAACATGGGAAGAAGTAGAACAAAAACTAGTTTACTCTCAAGGTGTGAGATGATTTTAGAAAGGATCATGGGTTCAGGAGAAGAAAAAAAACGAAGACACAGCGTGCGTTGACAGTCATTGTCCCAAGCTGACCGTGGTATGAGTCTATTCAGTATGCTCTATGAATATTACATGGTGACATTACTAAAAGAAAGCAGCAAAACAAATAAAAAATTAACTGAAAGTACCTCAGGCCATTCAAAAATAAGAACAGCAGCCCTCTCGTTGAGCACAAAACAAGTCAATATCTTGCCATTGATTAAGATGTTAAGGCTCTGTTAATCAATTATCCAATCAAAATCCTCAAGCAGACACTTTTGTAATACATTTTGCAATAATGCTGTTTGGATAACCTCCATTAAATTCAGCCTCTAGTGCCTGGAGCAAATGCAGCTCGATGTGAAAAAGGTTTGCTCACAATGCTTAACAGCATCATGAATTAGATCATTTCTGTCCTCAATTATTTTTTGCCATCTTATTTAGCTTGAAAAGTCACCTTGAATGGTTTGCAATTAAGTGAAGCCACCATAAGCTTAGTCCAGAAAATTATGTACATTTGAGTGCTCTTTTGAAGCAGAGGATCTATTTCAGAGCAGGTTAAATGTCATTAACAGCCTGAACTCTGCAGAAAGAGAACAAAGCCACTCAATGCCGTTCCTTCAACCCAGGGATTTGCCTTAAAGTCCCCCTGTAGTCAATCATTTTATCCCTTAAAACTCATCTTTGATCACCAAAATTACATATTTAAACATTTTTTTCCTGTGAAAAGAAATGCCTTATTTTAATGCCTTAAAATAGCTTGAATGTAACTCTACACCCTTGCCTCATTTAATATGCACGGATCTATGAATATGATAATTAGCCCCGCCTCCACTCACTCACACAAGCTTAGACGAGATCCACTCCGTCAACTCACGGGATAACCTTCTTTTGAGACTCCCTTGTGTGGTCAGTTAATGTTATGCTTGATTGGTTACAAGGTAATTTGTGACGTCAGAAACACCAGCAATTTCAAACCACGGGTTCGAGACTGTCTTTGGTTTACTGCAGTTTTAAAGAGAAAATACTCAGCAATGGTGATGACTTATGAATTTGCACATAGTTTGTCTCAAAGCATGTTAAAAACACCAGACAGACATATGAACAACATTAAAAACTTGATTTTCACCGCAGGGGGACTTTAAATTTTCCTCACGGCTATGCTTCGCTTTTGTGAGCAATTAACAGTCTTGTAACTTCCGCTGGGCCATCATACATAAAAAGAGTTCTAATGAATGCATGGAGCACAAAGCAAAATATATTTAATTCATGCCCTCTACTTCCATTTTTTGTCTTTGAACACACTTCACTGCTTCTGACAAGGAATTGTACCAATACGGAGGAGTGTATTCTGATGTAATTGTGTTCGCTGCATGAGCACTGCAGTGCATCTCTCATCTCGCCTCGGCTGAGGACAAGCAAGTCTAGAGGAAAGCTTTATTCATTTTGCAGTCGCATGAAAGCAAAACAGTGTTCAGTGAAGATGCAGTTCTCCTCTGCCCAAAATACAGTATGAGCTGAGGTACTAAAAAGTTAGATGCAAAGCATATGTAATTCTCTAGCACTCTGTAATGGTGAAGTCTGAATCCTTGTCGCACTCTGTTTAGAAGCGTTTCAGTCTCTGCTTCGAAACTTGGATAAGCTTTTCTACCATTTTCATAAACCAAAAATTACAATTCTGTCATCAAATTTTATTCAACCTCATTCTGAACACAAAAGGTGACTTCTTTTTAATGTGAATGAGGACTGGGATTGTCAAGTACCAAAATTGCCCCCCCAAAAAAAAAATTTGCTACAGAGCTGATGCACCATTTTCCAAGTCTTCTGAATTTAATGTAATTTAAGATGTTATTCACTGAACATCCTGATATCTGATATCATTGTGAATGAATCGTTCCTTTCAGTCTGATCTTTTTGATGAATTGGTTGATCATCTCAATGATTCATTCACAAATCTGACTGATCTGTCATAGCAAATAACAGCTTAATGGTAGTGACAACTGTCAGTGAATCAGTGATTATACTTATATGAAGTGAATATAATTTATACATATAGCTTCAGACAACTTATATATAAAAAGAAAAACTTTAAATACAATACATATAAAAATATAAACACAAATAATATGCACCAATTTTAAAATACTTGTATAGAACATTTGCGTCTTTTTAACTTTTTTTTTTTTTTTTTGGAGTTTACTTTCATTGTAATTGAATGGAAATGAGCAATTTCTCTTTAACATTTCTGTGTTCCATCAAAGGAAGAAAGTCACATTTGGAATGGCATGGTAAGTAAATAATGACAAAATTTTCATTTTCTGGATGAAATATTCCAAATCAAAAAAGACAATCATACTATGAAATGCATTTACAGTACAGTTTAAACACAGTGTTTATACTGTATAGCACTGTAATACTGTTACGGTGAAAGAGTAAAGCAATCAAATTAATATTGCGTGCCCTTAACCGGGCCAAACAAGACCACTGCAGCAGCCAGAAAAACATCTGCCTCATGCCTCACCCTTCACAGCTGCACTGACCTGTCTTTAATTAATGAGCCAAGCTACATAACGCAATGAAATCACTGTCATTTTCAAACTCGCCCTGTTTCAGCCTGCCTTACATAAGATTACAGTTTGGCTGTTAAGGTCCGCTGTTACCACCGCAAGTGGTTCATTGTGTGATTACACCCTCCAATGGATTTGTCCTTACATAAGAGAGCATATAGCTGTGGGGTCAATCTCACAGCTAGACCTTTGTTGTCTAATAAATGTCCGAGGCTTCATTTACCTCATAATTGATGGTAAATCATTTGCAGCATTTCACAAATGAAAAAACAGACAGCTTGCCTGTGACCCTAGGTTGCTTCGGTGCAAACTACCTTGTCTTCATAATATCCTTCATTAATAGTGACATCAGCAAGTCTGAACTGCAGCGTTTCCAGGGGTTAATGGCACATTTCCAGCAAAGAGTGCTGCTTGCAGCTGGCTTGGGAATCCAGGACTGCAGCAAACTTGTTTGCTCCTATTTGCATTATACCAATAAATAGACTTTCTTGAAACAGAAACCACAATAAGTGCTCTAGCATAATCAAACAAATCTGCCAAAATGATTATTAGTTTTTAATAACAATTTAGTTTTTAAGCAGCTTTTAAACCATTCTAAATAACAACTGTTTCTGCCTCCAGGAGGAAAAAAATGAAAATGTGGCATCCTTGTTTTTTTCTGAATACAACTTGACATTAACCTTTTTGATCATCAGCCAATGTGGCTAGTGATTTTCCAAGGTTACTAGACACTCAGCATTTTCACTGGCCACAATTTTGACATTGATACCATGGGGGAAAACTGCCATACAGATATTTTTAATGTAATATCATAATTTGGCAGCAGGTATATTAGGCTGCTGTCACTTTAAGGCCTGACGCACAGATCCATTATACTGTTACATATGCATTTTCTTTCTCAACTGTTTACGTTCACATAAAACATAACTGACTGTGTATGTGAATACTTGCCAAGATTGGCATTTGTACATTATTTTGTGTGTATTTGACTGTTTAAGTGCAATAATCAGCAAAAAATAACATAGTACTGAGAGGCGTTTTTATGTGCGTGCACTTTAGGTGCGAGCACAAAATCTGTGGGAATGAGTAAAATTATGCACAATTCGCACAATTCCACGCCAAAATTCAAGACCTGTAACAACAACAATATTTCCGCCTACATCATACGTGACTTTTCCAACATGATTACGTCATGCGTGCGGATCACAGAGCTAGTGCAAGACGAGCATTTGTGGATAAAAGGTTTTTTTACTTTTCGCAAGATAAGACCCTTATTCCTCGGCTGGGATCATATAGAGCCCTTTGAAGCTGCACTGAAACTGCAATTTGGACCTTCAACCCATTGGTAACTGTTGAAATCTGCTATATGAAGAAAAATCCTGGAATGCTTTCCTCAAAAACCTTAATTACTTTTCGACTGAAGAAAGAAAGACATAAATATCTTGGATGACATGGGGTGAGAAAATTCTGAAGTGAACTAATCCTTTAATGTCAAGCCCTGCATAAAACATAAATAGACGGTAAATTGACTAGAATCACAAGCTCTGTATAGAATTCAGTATTCTGTTGAGATACTGTAAGAATGAAGAGCTATAACTATAAGTGATCTCTCTAATTCAATTTTATTCAAATTAATACTTTTATTTAGCAAGTATGCATTGAATTGATCAAGAGTGAAAGTAAAGGTATTTATAATGTTACAAAATATGTCTATTTCAAATAAATGCTGTTCATTTTAACTTTCTATTTATCAAAGAATCCACAAAAATATTAAGTAGCTGTTGTTGTTTTTTACATTGATAATAATAAGAAATGTTTCTTTAATGTGTGGTTAGTTATGTGACACAAAACTTCTAATATAATTAACTTTTGAAATTATTAGTAAATGAGACCCAATGTGAGACATCTTTTAAGTCTCTTGTAACACTCTAGAGTGTATCCTTAAGTGATCAATCATAGCTAAATTCTCCATTCACTCTTCATATAATCTCACTGCAGTCTAGGAGAAACAATTGAGATTTTAAAGTGATCTCATTTGCGGTTTTCCTGTGGGAAAGTGCTTTCTTTCATCATTACTCTCCAGCACCGCTGCGCAAAGCCTTATTGCCTTGGAAATAGCAGTTATAGCTAATTAAATTATTTTTCTTGCTGTCCTGTCCACGGGAGTCAGGCACACAAGAAAGCACAACTATAATCAAGAGAGTGTTGTAACACTTGTCCAGCAGACATGTGCTGTGACCTGATGAGTTCTGCACCCTGTGTGCAAGCCACCATCTCTGGGATGCTGCTGAAGAATGATAATGGGTGGCCATGTTTAACCCCTCTGAGACAATGTGTTGGACACTGAACATCTGTGTGAGGTTCAGAGCACATAAGAGGTGTCACATCTACAACTGTGCCATTTCAAAGGGGAGCAGATACGAATGTCCCTCAAGGCTAGTCGTGCGGTAATATGGCTGCAAATAATATTTGATGATGCTCAGGGGATCTGGACATTAGCATTTGAGAAAATATTTGCAATATATTTGAAGATATATGAGAACATTTATGAACACAATGAGGATACACAAAGGGATCTCTTTAAAGGGACTAATACCACTTTCGCTCCCACTAGTAGAAGTGGAAAAGCAATATGGCTGTTTAGAGAAAACGCTGTGACATCACATTGACCTTACTGTGGTTAATTAATAATTTCATTTAAAATCTCCACCCTTTGGTGTTCCATCATCTACAACAACAGCAGGTTATTAGTTGTAAGATGGCAGTGAGTTAATTACATTTCATAATTCGGATGTTCATAAATGCTCTCTTATTAGAGAATAGTAAACATAAGTGCTCCGCTTGTTCACAGCATGTCTTTGTTAATGAATTTTCATATAAATAACATAAAGCGATCAATGGATGACTCACGGGACCCAATTCAGAACTCAAAAGTATTATAAGGGATTGCAGCTTAATGTTACATTTAGGTTTGTTTAAAGGTTTCTTGGTTAACAATAAAGGGTGAAGGGTTGATGCCATAACTGGTTCATAAAAAACATTTTTCTCCATTGATTGTCATTTAAACACAGTCATAAACTCTGAAAGAATACAATTTTTGCAAACACCATACATGTATATCAGTAATATTCATGTCTACACTACAGTTCAAAAGTTTGGGGTCAGTAAGATTTTTTTTTTTTAAGAAATTGATACTTTTATTCAACAAGGATACATTAAAATGATCAAAAATAAAAGTAAAGGAATACATTTATAATGTTACAAAAGATGTCTGTTTTAAATAAAAGCTTTTTGCTATGCTAAATGTTTTTAAAATTGAAAAATGTATTAATATTTACAGTAAAATATTAAGCAGCACAACTGTTTTCAGTATTGATATTAATAAGAAATGTTTTTGAGCACCAAATCAGCATATTATTTCTAAAGGATCATGTGACTGGAGTAATTGCTGCTAAAAATCCAGCTTTGCCATCACAAGAATAAATAACATTTTAAAATATATTAAAATAGAAAACAGTCATTTTAAATTGCAATAACATTTCACAGTGTTACTGTTTTTTTTGTATATTTGATCAAATTAATGCAGCCTTGGTGAGCATAGGAGACTTCTTTCAAAAACATTAAAAATCTTACTGACATTTGAACAGATAGAGTAAATAAAATACAGGGCCAGAATGAAACCAAGCAAATGCAAACATTCACCACAAAACCAGAGGCCACTGCTATTAAAAAGTTTACCAACTCTGTACTTTGTGTCAACTTGCAAATAGTAGGATGTCTAGAGAATTATACCCGAGAGTCGGGTAAGATAAACCTGTTTTCTCGAGGCAATGAGAAATGGGAAAGAAGTTAAACTAACTACAATTATACATTAGAATGACTCCTACATCAGCTGAATTTCAAAGATTACTGACTAATTTTTCAGTCCATCCCTAC
This sequence comes from Anabarilius grahami, assembly GCA_003731715.1. Taxonomy (NCBI): domain Eukaryota; kingdom Metazoa; phylum Chordata; class Actinopteri; order Cypriniformes; family Xenocyprididae; genus Anabarilius; species Anabarilius grahami. The sequence continues at coordinate 3,942,667 of RJVU01053643.1, read as the reverse complement.
ACTATGATGTGCTCTCGCTTGCATTACAAACCTCTCTGGGGTGACAAGTCCATCCTCCAAACTGAAGTCCTTAAATTAACAGCACTTGAAGGCTATCGAGGGGTCGTATCTCATCCAAAAGAGAACATCATGATCAGCAGACTCCCTTAACACCAAGTCCATGAACACCTCTCTACATGTCTTGAATGAGGTCACGATAAGATTAATGGCGTTTGCTCTGCACAGAAAGACTCACCAACACATTTGTGTCAAATTCGACTACCTTTGAATGTGTCGAATTCCCGGAAAGAAACTTTATAACAGGCTCAAAGATAGCAAAGGCTTTAGTTTGAGCCGCAGTGTGCATATTCTGAATCTATTGGGGATATATTAGCGGTATATAAAAAGATAAGAACTTCAGAATTTATATATCCACAATAGCAAGACAGATCATTGCATTTCCCTGTCAGTGATGGAGGAGAGAAAGAACTAAATTGCCTAAATGGCTATCTCCATTGTATGTTGCCTCTCTTGGCACCTGCGTATATTAAATGACAATCATGTGTCTTAAATCAATTGATTCAGGCTGAAGATATATGGGAAAGCAACCTAAGAATGTCAATAAGACAGACAGTTGATCTTTGGCCGTAACTAGCCGTGAACGTGCCTGTGCATTGGACGCATTCAGTGGGATAAAGCACTTTAGATATAAAACAGAGGATCCCCTGACACATGCCAATGATCCCTCTGTTTATTGGGTTCAAATCCTGCTGCATGGGCACTAAATGAAGCAAGACCTGCCCAGCGGCCCAACATTAATTACCACATGTATGCTTTCTTGCTTTCTTGTCTCCTGAAGAATGAAAAAGCCATGAGCTACCATTAATTTCGCCTTGTCTCTTCTAACCAATAACGGTTCTCAGAATCTAATCAAATGACTCTCCTTTTGACACGCCACTAAAATGCAACATTTAGGCCATCTAAAACGCACACACACAGCTGTAGCATATAGCCATTTCATAACTCTAGCATGACGTATATGTACAGTACGTAAACCATGCAAAATAAACATTTAAATGTCACTGGTAGTATATACTCACAGCCTTGTGACATACAGTTTAAAATGTATGCATGTGATGTATTATTCAACATAGGAAGACACAAAGGTCCCAGTGAGTTAAAATAGCCCCGACATTTATCTCCTTAAGGATCAACACAGAGTGCTTTAGAATGGCTTAACGTACCGCTGAAGAAAGTCTCCCGAGAATAAGCTTTCAAAACGTTGCTTCATTTGATACAGCGACATCCCGAGATGAAAAGGGAGTAAACACATTTAAATGCAGCAGCGAGTGCTCATGAGAAACAGGATTATTATATAAACTCAATGCATGGGATTTTTTGCAAATGTGGAAATTCAGATGTGCAGTTAGCGGTCGGTCGGTAATGAAAATGGAACAAAGTCAGCAGAGTGGCAAATTATCACCTCTCTAGGTTTACCATCTTAAATTGTACCATAAGCTGATCTCAAATCCCATTTTTCTTCCTTTTTGCTCTTCAAATCAAGTGAGTGTTGCATGATGACAGCTGTGATTGAAATTTTGATGGTTCAGTATAAAGAGATATTTGTCATCGGATTCAGTAAAGTGATTACTCTTGTGGAATGCAGATGGAACATATGTTGTGAAATAACTCCATATTGTAATTTGTCAGAGGAACAGTTAAGGCACGACTGCATGTTGCACTAATGATGTTATTTTACATCACTGTCATTACCAAACCACATTAAGAGTGCACATTTTTACTAATTTTGTGATTTCAATAATATTTCGAGCTCATCTTCCGCTCTGGATATTGAGTAAACAATTTTGAAAAGTAGAGCACTTTAGTATTCAATAATGCTCCAGGTGAGCTGATGCTTGACATACTACAGACTGACCTTATCCGCCATGATCATGGATGAGCCCCCATGGATCCCCAGGATGGGTATCAAAGTCTGAGAGGAAATAAAATCCAAAATCTGGGCGATGGCTTCCTGGTCAGTGCCGTCCCCAAACACCACCCCATGGATTTTAGTCCCAGACATGAGATCGCACACATGGGTAATGATGCTTTTGGGGTCTGTTTCATTCACCAGCAGGGTCACCACGTTGACGTCAATGGGATCATCTTTGCTCCACAGAGCCCGTATATCTCGATCGGAGATGTAGCGTGTTTGACCGAGGATCACGGCAATGTTCAGTATGGGCACTTTCTCTGCCGCATGTGAGACGCTGATGAGGGTAAGGAGAGCTGGAAGAGTCAGAAGAACCAACCTGGAAAACCCCATAGTGCTCGACTTCATTCCCTGCAGAACACACACACACACACACACAACAAAGGCTGTTTTTGAAATAATGCATTCAGAGATTTACAAACTACACCATGCTCGGAGTTTCTTTCTAAAGAATGAAACTCCAAAAGCTATCTAAATCGCATGCAACATTGCTTAAAACTTATTTTAGTTCAGAACTGCATTACCAACAATACCTATTTGATAACTATATACATTATACACACAATTGCATCCAGTTGAGTTACACAACAACGCCGAGGAGCGCAGGATTTTATAATCTCATTTTGGAATTTAGGCAATGAATAACTTGCAGTGAGAGAATGATGAATATTACATGTGACACTGGATCTGAGCAGCAAGCAGGGCAGAAGAGAGTGGAGCTGACATCCTCACATGAAGAGTCTTGGACTGACTGAGCGGAGGAAGCTCACAGGCCCTCCGCTACTGTGGCCAGCACGTATACGCAAACAGATGCATAGTAAAGCAAGGCATAAAACTGCAGAGAAACAACATATGGCGCAGGGGCTGTTGAAGCTTGCGATTCTCGTGAGGAATAATGCATCATATTACCATTATTAAAGACAAATGAATGAGCAAGCAAGATTTATCAGTTTCAGCTGATAAGAATTAAGTAGAGCAAACAAACATCAGTGGTTGATTTGTTTGATGCAGTTGAGCAGAGATTGGTGAAAATATCATGCTTTGTGTGATTTGATCTAGGCTTGTCTCAAGAGAATCAAAATGCATTTTTTTGCACATTTTGCATTTAGACCAGATGCTTATATTTAGCTTTACAGTCATTTAATAATTATTAAATACATACAGATGTGTAAATATAGCAGAATATCCTTGTTTAAGTTGTTGTATGTCTTTAAACAGTTTTAAATCAATACATGACATTTTGTCCAACACAGTTACTGTCACCATGTTTATATATATATATATATATAAGCAAAAATTTGCCATGTTCATGCTCAAGTCATCAGAGGAATATAATTATGAACAATGTGACCAACATTAATGAATGTGGCTTGAAACCAGGTCTTTTGACAATTACATGTAACATTTATATGATCTTTCATTGTAATGTAATTAATTAAGGAGGGTGGGAGAGAGAAAGCATAATTTATGAAGATTTTGCTGTTCGCGTGAATAAAAACTGACCTGATTTGTTATTTTAGGCAAATGCGATATCAGTGTTCTTACAACGTGACAGAGATCTTAACATGGGGAATATATCTAGATGAATATTTCTTTTGATACCTCATTAATTTTCTCAAAACGATCATTATGCAAGTGCGCCCCCTATTGACGCGTTTCGTTTTGCGTTCTCAGCTGGAGCCTCAGTACGCTACAAGGGCACCATAATATTCAATGGGAAAGTATAGTATACGCGTCAGAACTTTACAACAAAAGCAACGAAGGAGGCTGATAATAGCCATTATTTGACAAAAAACGAAGACGAGATGACCTATCTCTATACTCTTTAAAAATAAAAACAGCGTTGTTTTAAAAGAAAAAGAGGCTAGCTGTTATTCGAAGTTTAATCAACAACTCGACCAAAATCCGCATTCATCTGTTACAGATCAAAGGAAGCACAGACAAGTCCTCTATCATGTAAAACCTTTTCAAATGACACATTTATCTTTTCTGTTCTTTTTCTTTTTCTCGTTCAGTAGTAAACGAGTTCCCTCGTTTTGTCCAGCAAAAGCGAAGCGCACTCCTGAGGGAAAATCCTCCGATTTGGTGCTCACATGATCATGACACGAGTTTTCATACAGGTAAAACAAGAGCGTGTTGTTGAACATAACTCAATAAAATCAAACTTGCTGTTACAATCAAACATTATAAAATAACTAACCCACGTTTCTTCATTTTATGCCATTTTGTAGCATCGCGCATCCCAAATGATGCAGGAAAAGCCGCGCGTCTTCCTGCATCAAATTAATTTCAGTGTAACTGAATGGTGAGACTGAATTTTAAGCGTTTATGTTCGTTCTCCATTGCCATTTAGAGACAACGTCGTAACGAACCACGCGCATTTTACCAAAGAGAGAGGAAAAAACAACGATACTCACAGCATCCCTCTTCCACAAAGCTCCAAAGATGTTGAATGGGATGACATTGCAACAGTCCTCCTCTCACCAGCCAGTTTGGAAATATGGATAATTATTCCCACCGACGAATCCTTTAAGTTCAACCATATGAATCAAAATAATCCAGTGGTTTGCACGTTTATGAATTATCCATGACTCTTCCTCGATGAATAGAACCGCGAGACTCGCACGCTGGTAACTGGACTGAAATCCGCAAGAAATGGGGATTGAATCTGCAAGCAGGACCACAGGACAGTCTCACAGTCCTCTTTCCCCACAGCCTCTCTGGAACTGAGGGATGCCGTCAGTAACACATCCTTAAGGTGAAAATGAGAATTACACCCAGTTTCAGAGCAAGGCACCCCCTAACAAGAAAACCGTCTTCAAATGTTGTGAGTTGGTCCTCGGTCTTAAACGTCCGAGCGTTTAAATGTAGTTATGCTGCTTGTCGTAACTTAGAGGCTACATAACCGTACATGTTAAGCTATAACAGACAAAACATTCATAAACTTGATAATACTTTGATATGAATTACCTTGGTTCGGTTTGTGGAGCTCTAACCTGTCGCGGCGTGATTCTTCTGCTTTTTCAGTGATCTTCTGAATCATTTCGGTGAGGGATTGCCTCTCGGTGACGTAAAGTGTGTGCGTTTGAAATTCCAGAGCCAAACTTCACTGCGGAAACCACTGAGCTCATCATTCCCATGTACAGTGAGCGCGGCTCGGACATCAGATGCTGCTCTCACACACATTATTCTCATCTGAGCGTTCATTTCATGCTCGAGTCAGTGCGTTTCTGCATCATTCGTTCACCGATACTTTTCAAATGAGATGAGGGAACATCGAGCTTTTTATGTCAGCTCGTTATATACGCTCAGCACGCACTTATGCGTTTATCCTCTCATGTGTTCAGGTCTAGTTGCAAAAACCACACAAATCGTGTTAAATGTAGCTATTGGGGATATGCAGGGATGCAGAATATGGTCATGCAGAAAAGGCATTGATGTGTGCTTTATAAGTAGTAATAAACAGATAATATCCTAGTAATATGCATGCTAATTAGCAACTAAATAGTGAAAACTGGACCCTTAAGTGTTACCATATATAAAGGGGTGCACATAAGTGGAGCGCAGTTGCGCATGTGTGGTAAAAATAAACGATGTGCACCAGAAAACATGGAGGGGCAGTCGTGGCCTAACACGGGGCAGTCGTGGCCTAACACGGGGCAGTCGTGGCCTAACACGGGGCAGTCGTGGCCTAATGGATAGAGAGTCGGACTTGTAACCCAAAGGTCATGGGTTCGAGTCTCAGGTCCGGGAGGGATTGTCGGTGAGGGGAGTGAATGTCCAGCGTTCTCCCCACCCTCAATACCACGACTGAGGTGAGACCCTTGAGCAAGGCACCATACCCCCAACTGCTCCCCGGGCGCCGCAGCAATGGCTGCCCACTGCTCCGGGTGTGTGTGTTCACTGCTGTGTTTGTGCACTTGGATGGGTTAAATGCAGAGCATGGGTCACTTCACTTTTGAGTGACATTTTTGGGGACCGGCTCACAGGGACAAGTTTACTTAGGACTTTTCTCCATCTCTGGTAAGATAGCAATCATGATGATAAGTGTGTTCTTTAATTATTAGGGGTGCAACGGATCACAGTTAATCCGTGATCCGTACGGATAAGGTCCAACGGTTCGGCACGCATGCGATTCGCGGATTAACTGCTAAATTTAACCATCATAGAGTGAAAGTTTTTCATTTGGAAGTGTTTTGTCTCGCTAATTAACATATTCAAACGATTTTAAAAGCGGAAGAAGAGGCGAAAATCGGGACTTGCGAGCTGTTATCTGTGCCACACCCGAAGTGCGCGCGTGCACGTAGAGAGAGAGGCGCATTTCAGACAGCGCTCGAACACCGAATTAGTGGCCGTTCACATATCGCGTTTTTTTCAGCGCGCAAGTCGGTTATTTCAAATGTTCACGCTCATAATGGAAGCGACGTGGTCGCAAAGCGCATGCGGTGCGTTTTCCAGGCGCATCCAGATGAAAAATGCTCAACTTTTCAGAATGCCGCAAGCTCATCGCAGGTCATGTGACAAGAACCAACCGATCAGCTTCTGCCTTTCTGTAACAAAACTGAAAGCTCAGCCAAACAGCTGATCATAGCTGTACAGGGCAGGTTTTTATTTCTCATCACCATCAATGTCTAGTAGTAAATTTAAGGCTAGAAATCAATCCTTTGCTAATACTTCCTCGTCATCGTGGAAGAGTGCAGTAAGTTCAAGGTTGCAGATCAACGACAGACGCCACGGGAGCGCAATTGCTTGTGGAAAGGAGGAGAAAGCGACGCGGCCACGCTTTTCCACGCATTTAGGCGCAATATGTGAACGGCCCCTTAATTCCTCTTTCGAGTTTACCGCTTGAACGGACACCTGACACCTGTCGCGGCAAGTATTCTCTCGGTTAAGTCATTAGCAAACAGTTGAGAAAGAAACCGGATGTGTGTCAGTATATTCAGTCCGTGCGTGCATTCCATCTTAAAGTGACAGCAGCCTAATATTCTTGCTGTTGTATGGGTCATTAATGTTAATTAAATAAAAAAATTTTTTTAAAAAACATCATCATCATCATCATCCACCATGTTCGAGAGAAAAGAAGTAGGCTACCAAGCAAAAGAAGAAGTACCAAGGAACAGCTCCAGGTGCTCCCTTGAGAACCAGACCAAAAAATGGTTATGTTCGCCCCTCTGTGTGTGTGTGTGTATCAGACCTTATATCAGAAATGGAGTGGCAATGTTAGGTATTCAGAGATGGCATATTGGTCATGACCTTAATTAACTATTACTATTATAATGATTATATAATAGTATGAATATAAATTACTATAAATATGATTATGTGGACGGAGGAAAAAATGGTCCTTGACTAATTATCGGCTACAGTATTGCTTTTTCCTAACCTCGGATGCTCCCTTCAAGAAAAACACCCAAACAGCACCATATTATGATGATATGCTCTCTATTTTAGCATCATACCCCCCTGTGAATCATTTCAGTAAACGTGACTTGCACTAAATATATATTCAAACTACGCATTCAAAACACAGGCATGACTCATAGGAAAGCTCTTTGCAAGATGTCACCAGATTCCGTGGGAAGGACTCAAGCTCATGGAAGATTATCAGAGTCAGAACACACAGTCAGCCCCCAACTCCCATTATCTTCTTGGACAGGATCAAATGGCCATTTTCTTCTACAAAATAAACTTGCCTTGCCTTCTCGTTTTCTGCAATCACAGTGAACGTGCTTTACTCGTATTAGCAGACCACTCCAGCTGGTGAGGAACATGGCGAACACACTCGTCCTGCCTGTGAACTTCTTAGCTGACGTAGTTTTTTAACACATCTGCAAATGTTTCTATTTTAGCTCTGCATGTCAAACAAGAAGCAACACAAAATATGAGAAACCAAGCACTTCTTATTTTCCTTTCAAACCATCATACTGGCCCTTATTTTCTGGACACTGTCAGCATATACATTATATATACATATATACATTTTATATATATATATATATATATATATATATACAGTGCCCTCCACAATTATTGGCACCCTTAGTAAATATAAGCAAAGGCGGCTGTGAAAATAAATCTGCATTGTTTATCCTTTTGATCTTTCATTAAAAAAATTCACAAAATTCTAACCTTTCATTGAAGTAAAACAATTGAAAGTGGGGGGAACTCACATTATGAAATACATTTTTTCTCCAATACATGTTGGCCACAATTATTGGCACCCCTAGAAATTCTTATGAGTAAAATATCTCTGAAGTATATTCCCATTCATATTTAAATTTTTTAGCACACCAGGGTGACTAGGAGAAGGAAATTTTCCAGTCATGACTTCCTGTTCCACAGGAGTACAAATATGTGTAAACACAAAGGCCAAATTCCCTTAATCATTCATCACAATGAGAAAAAACAAAGAATATAGTTCTGATGTGCAGCAAAAGATTGTTGAGCTTCACAGAATAGAAAGTGGCTATAAGAAAAAAGCTAATGCATTGAAAATCCCCATTTCCACCATCAGGGCAATAATTAAGAAGTTCTAATCAACTAAAGATGTTACAAATCTGCCTGGAAGAGGACATGTGTCTAAATCGTCCTAATGCACAGTGAGGAGGAGAGTTTGAGTGGCCAAAGATTCTCCAAGGATCACAGCTGGAGAATTGCAGAGATTAGTTGAATCTTGAGTCTCAGAAAGCCTAAAAAAAATTATCAAACAGAACCTACATCCCTACAAGTTGTTCCGGAGGGTTTCATGAAAAATCCTCTGCTCTCATCCAGAAACAATCTCCAGCATACTCAGTTGTCAGACAAGACTGGAACTTCAAACGGGACCGGCTTCTATGGTCAGATGAAACAAAAACAAAAAAAGTTTTTTGGCAGCAAACCCACCAGATGGGTTTGGTGCACACATGGATAAAATGTACCCCATGCCCAGTTAAATATACTGCTGGATCTTTAATGTTGCGTGCCTGTTTTTCTGCTGGAGGTCCTGAACATCTTGTTCAGATACATGGTATCATGGATTCTAGCAAATACCAACAGATAAAAAAATCTAAACCTGACCTTCTGCTAGAAATCCAATAATTGGCCGTGGTTGGATCTTCCATCAGGACAATGATCCAAAACAAACATCAAAACCAACACAAAAATGTGTCACTGAGCACAAAATGAATCTTCTGCCATGGCCATCCCAGTCCCCTGACCTGAACCCTATAGAAAATGAGTGAGCTGAAGAGATGAAGCACCAACATGGAGCTGGAATCTGAAGGATCTGGAGAGATTCTGTATGAAGGAATGGTCTCTGATCTCCTGTCAGGTGTTCTCCAAACTCATCAGGCATTATAGGTGAAGACTCAGAGCTGTTATCTTGGCAAAAGGAGGTTGCAAAAAGTTTTGAATAAAAGGGTGCCAATAATTGTGGCCAACGTGTTTTGGAGAAAAACATTTATTTCATAATGTGATTTTCCCCCCACTTTCAATTCTTTTCCTTCAATGAAAGGTTATAATTTTGTGAATTTTTTGAAAGAAAGATCAAAAGGATAAACAATGCAGATTTATTTTCACAGCCGCCTTTGCTCATAATTACTAAGGGTGCCAATAATTGTGGAGGCCACTGTATATATATATAGATACTGTATATATATTATATATATATATATATCAAGCAACGGTCAAACTGCAGCTCTGGGTTTTCCCTGAGGGTTTTTTTTATTTCAGCTTAATACTATCTACTGTGGTGCTGCATAGAGTCATGCGTGAATGCAGGGAAAGGGTATCATGTCTGTTTGAGAAGTATACAAAGTGAATGCCCCTGCAATGCAAAACAAAGAAAATGTGAGTAGTTACAGCAAGACCGTGCAACCAAAAATTACAGAAAGCCTGCTTGGAGATATGCACAAACTTATACCCACAAAACTCAAAATCAATGGCTTGACCAAAGAAGTACATTTCCAGAATGATATATGCCAGAATGCAACCAAATACCAAAATTGAGGGAAACCAAAAGTAAAACATAATAAAATAATGGTCATTGATAAAAAATAAAAAAAATAATACACTATTCTGAGTAAACAAGGACAGCCTGTCTCAACGTAGGCTAAGGTAGGGTAGTTATGGCCCCTGTACTATTAACATTATAACAGTACACACTTCTGTAGTGTGAATTCAACTACACTAAGTGTAGTTTCAGAATCATTAAATGGAAATGTTATACTTTCCCACACAGTGGCATAGCAGCATAATTATTTGCTGCACCCCACTAAGAGGTTTGATGCGATACGTGATGCCTGTAGGGCCCTAGGGTGCACCTGGGCCATAATATTTTATATCTCAATCAAAGACGTGGTAAATTGGGTATTTTTAGAAGGAGAAACGTGTCATTATGTTTCTGAGCAAGCCTCTCACTGTAAAATGTGTGCGTGGGACTGCATTCACAGAACCTCTATGAGACAGAGACGTCAACAGTCTGTAAAAACATCTCCAACCGCAGGGTGGCGTTTTTAAGGGGTCAACAATAATTTGGTTCAATGCAATGCTTTATGAGATTTTTTGGTGTTGCGTACTTTTGTTACGTATGTGACCAAACTGGGGAGAATAGTTAATGTAAATTACAATCAGGCAGCTAAGCAATTTGAGGAGTGAGTGAGGGAGGGGGGCGAGTCAATAGTAAATAGAAATACAAGCGTGAGAAAATAACACTATTGGCACTGCTGATTGCGCGCGCGGTCATTTCGAACAGTTCGTTTTAAAGTAGCGGTTCAAGAAACCGACTCAGTGATTCTTTTCAGCCATGACTCGTCATGATGCTTTCTACGTTAGGATAAAGCCATAGGCATATAAGTTTTTTTTAATAATATTATTATTAAAAATCGTGTTAGTGTATAAACTAAATAAAATTTGAATTTAAATTGTACTACTAAAAATATCTTCAAAAGAACTTTTATATTACTTAATTTACAAATAAAACCATCTTTGTATCATTTCTGTTATTCAGCTCGCTTGCTCGGACCGATTCATTCGTGAACGAATCGTTCAGACCGTTTTTGTGAACCGGTTAAAATGATTCATTGCAAAGATCCGACTCAAAAAAAAACGATTCATTCACAAAGCGTGCATCGCTTACCCGCTACCTTTCGTGGCGGGACTTATATTATTTAAAGAAGCAGGAAATCCCCTACAGGCACAATACACGATAAGCTGACCACTACCTGCCACACATTCGGCATTCTGCACTCCAGGTGGGTTGTCTATGAAATTGTTTTTGCTTTGTTAAGAAGACACGATGCACGCGGTGTCACAGATAGCATTCGCGGGCTCCGTTTGGAGTTTGTTACGCGCGTTGTATGGCAAGCGCCAGAGTCAGTGTTTTCGAAAACGCGTTGTAATATGCCTACATGGTCACAGAGAAAGCTCAATTTTAAGGCCAGCAGATTTAATAAGCCATTTGGATCGCATATTGGTTTGTTTACTCTGAACCAGAATAGTGGAGTGAATCTTAGCATCAGTGTTAGCTGCAGTTGTCAGTGGCAACCGTGGAGTCTGGTTCGTCATGGTCGGATAAGGCCGTTCACCATTTGAGCAGCTAGAAGTGTCGCTACCGCTTTTAACTAGAGAGCTATTGTTGCCATATACTGTTAATGCACGTCACTTCCGGGTTGCTTGTATCATTCAGTGTAGATGTTTATTTATAGAAAGCCCTTCATTGATTTAAGGCATAGAATTGTCTTCGATTAACTGTTCTGTGCCAGTTGATCGTGTTAGTAAAGATAAATCAAATGGCTACGATTGAATCTTTGGTTCAATTCAAACGAAGTGCAGATGTTTACATTGACTGTGGTGAAGTTACTAATGATTCATTCTATCACTGATTTGTTTGGTTTCCATTATAATGTGTAATCGCGGATCAGTCGAAATGAAACGAGCTCATGTCTTTACAGCTCAGGCATGAAAAGGAGCCGATATGAAGAGGATTCGGCACAAGACAGTGGGCAGAGAGCGAACAAGCTCCCTCGGTCCGAGGCAAGTTTGTCTTTCACGTCCCTTGGATGTTATTCTTCGACGATAATAATGACATGTCGAAGGATTTAATTAGTGATCGACCGATATTGATTTTTTATAACCGATACCGATACCGATTATTTGCATGTTTATGTACCTGATAACCGATATGCAGAACCGATATTTATTTACTGTTATACTTCTGTTTTTGACAATTATTACAACACAAATGAGCTGAACAAACCATTTTATTTATAACAATCACTCCCTCCTTGCATACAAAAAAAAAACTTTATATTTATACACAAATAAATAGAGGGGTCTGAGTCCAAAAAATTAAAGTTCACTGTTACTAAGTGTCTTTGTTTTAAAATAAAAGCTTTGAGGTAAAAAAATAAAACTATATAAAGTTAAACAGCACTTGTCAGTTGGCATTTTATGATCTAAATTTAATCTAACGTTAAATCATGAAATGCCAACTGACAAAGTGCTGTTTGACTATAACTTAATCAACCGCGATCGCGCATGGAGATAATAAATAATTAATTTCCACAAAGCGGTAGGCTATATTTATATGTGTATTAGCGAAATAATTGTTATGTAGTAAATGATAATATAATCTAGGGTGTTTAAACAAGATAATCTTGTCAAAAGTTTCATTCAGTGGCCGTGCTTAAGCCTCCTGATCATCCGTCAGTTACTAAGCAATATGAACGAACTTTTTCTTCTAGACTAATGGTGAGCAAATACAACAGATAGAGAATTAAATTCAGCGCTTTTATTTTCAACATGCACTCATTCATGTCTGTTTTATTTAATTCATGTAAAGTTACGTCTTTATTGGGGCAGGACATGACGAATTACACTACGTGACTCAATGAGTTCGTCTCAATTGTTTAGAAACAAGCTGCATAAATTAACTATATCAGGAATTTATGTCTCAGATCTCATTTGTGCATGTCTGTTATGTTAAATAAAGTTGATTAATTAAAGCGAACCAAGTAGAACATATACTTTACCTGTGCACTGAGTTGTTGTTGACTGATCTCCTCAGACGCCCGGGTTGCAATGGCGGAAATCTCAAAACGGCCACAAGATGGCGCCGTAAATCGGCGAATCCGATATTACAAAACCGATACCCGATTATGGAAAAATGCTTAAATATCGGGAAAAATATCGGTAAACCGATACATCGGTCGATCACTAGATTTAATACGTTTTTTGTTTGTCATTTTACTCTTTGTAATGAAAATACTTCTATTGTACTTTACGCTACAGATGTGCAAAAATCTCTTAGTTCATGAGCTGGAATGAATCATGAATTGGCCACAACTCACAGGATGTTGATTATGAACAGGAACTGCAATCCCATACAGTTACACAAAAGCGTTGTATATGTAAATGTGTATTTATTCTTTGAAATACTGAATGTTTTTTTCTCAATTGAATGGACATTCATCTGTATTAAAGGGTTAGTTCACCCAAAAATGAAAATTCTGTCATTAATTACTCACCCTCATGTCGTCCCAAACATGCAAGACATTCGTTCCTCTTTGGAACACAAATAAAGGTCTTTTTAATGAAATCTGAGACATTTCTGTCTTCCATTGACAGTCTACGCAACTACCAATTTCAAGCCCCAGAAAGGTAGCTAAGACATCATTAAAGTAATCCATGTGACTCCATTGGTTTAACCTCAGTTTTATCACTTTATTTACAAAATATTAACCTCCAAAGCACATTCACGAGAGCACCACAACACACGCGTGTCGTGTTGACGTGAGAGAAGACGTTGCGTGAACGCACACTGGGAAATGGTAGTTGCGTAGGCTGTCAATGAATAGGCCGAAAGCTCTCAGACTTCATTAAAAAGATCTTCATTTGTGTTTCGAAGATGAACGAAAGTCTTACGGGTTTGAAACAACATGCGGTTGAGTAAATAATGACAATTTTCATTTTTGGGTGAACTAACCCTTTAAAGGCCCACTGAAGAGCGCTGGAACGCTCAGCATTATTCAATGTGTTTGACGTAATTTCAACTGAAACAGGAAGACGGGGCGATGTATATCGAACAGCCCCGTCCCTTTTTTAAAATAGCCAATAGCGTTTTGTTAATGTTACAGCTCGGCCAGAGCCGTTAGACTCTGTAAAACCTCAGTTTCCTTCTAATCTCTAACCGTTTCTCCACCTAATCTCCTCTATATCACCAGTGCTTCCCACACATAGACTTTACTTGGGCGGGCCGCCCAGGTATAATAACGGCCGCCCAAGTATATTTGGAGACACATTTTTGCTTTTATTATTTTTATCCTCTTATACTTTTATATCCGCCCAAGATAATGAAACCATCCGCGATCGATTAACTAGTCTTTTCGTGCCTGCTCGTGATGTGTGCGTCAGAACTGTTTACTCCCGCTAACATTTCCACGGGCGCTGCATTTTGCAAAGTAAAACCATTTAAATGCTGTAATTTTGCATACTTTACAATGCATAATATAAGTATGTAATTAAATGTAAAAGTATGCTATGTAATTAAAATTAACTTCAATAAATAAAAATACTGTTAAAAATCACACATTATTTGTTTGTCACATGTAGTAGACCATTTTTGTGCCGTGGGTAATAGGAGGATTTTTCACCTGGCTACCACCGCAAGAATATTTCAAACCTGTAGGAAGCACTGATCACTATAAAATACAGCATTCTGTGCAGAATTCAAATGGGTCGATACCTTTCGTGGTCTGTGCCGACTCGCAGATATGATCCGCTCTGTGCTCTCGTGTCCCTGGACCAGAGCAGACTGTGCTCGTGCTGCGGCGGTTCACGTGACACTAACGCGAAAAACTGACTTCATTCGCGTCAATGGAAACCATAGTTACACTGTCTGAATCGTTCCCTATCCTCTAGTGCACTATGTGCCATTCACCATGTAGAAACTAGAAAATGGGTGAACAAATGACCGATTTCAGCCGCAGCTTCAGCATCTGTTTATAGTGTAGGAGGGGCGGGGCTTCAGATTCTAGAAAGCATTTGATTGGACCAAAGATTTGAGATTTGGTTTGATGTCATGAAAATCTGCGATCCATTTTAGTGGAAGTGAGAGACTGTAAGATTTGAATGCTTATATCTCCTGAATGCGAATTTTGTCATTGTTTTGGAACACACCAGCTTATTCATAACCTTAAAAGGGTTAGTTTACCCAAAAATGAAAATTCTGTCATTAATTACTTACCCTCATGTCGTTCTACACCCGTAAGACCTTCATTCATCTTCAGAACACAAATTAAGATATTTTTTTATTTTAAATCCGATGGCTCAGTGAGGCCTGCATTCACAGCAGTGACATTTCCTCTCTCAAGATCCAGAAAGCTACTAAAAACATATTTAAAACAGCATGCGAGTTCAGTAGTTCTACCTTAATATTATAAAGCGACGAGAATACTTTTTGTGCGCCAAAAAAACTAAATAACGACTTTTCAACAATATAGTAGTGGGCGATTTCAAAACACTGCTTCGGAGCTTAAGAAGCTTAAGAAAAGCTTCTTCTGTTAAGAAACATGCCCCTGGTTTCACAGACAAGGCTTAAGCTAGTCCTAGACTAAAATGCATGTTTGAGCTGTTTTATCTGAAAGCAACTCGAACTGACATACCTTAAAATAAATCCGTGCCATTGTTTTGTCTCAAGAAGCACACCAGTAATGTTTTTTTGTGGTGTACGTTTATAAAAGCTACTTAAAATGGACCGTTACAATATAGAAAATAATCAGCCTAGCAGCAGAACGAACCAATGCAAAAAATAACAGTATTATTTTCTATGTTCTTAATCAGAAATCATTGTATTTGTTGTTACCTCAATTCAAATTCAGTTCTCAGTGGTGCACAAACCTACTGTACACTTGTCACTATTTCTAGAATTGCATATCATCTCACCATTTGTAATTTGTTTATTGATAGATTGAAAGAATTATATCAGATAAAGTTGGGGCTGCAGTGGAGCAATCTGACTTAAAGATGAAAAATTTGATGGAGAGAATCGGTGAGGTGAATAGTGAACCCCGATATGATGCCAGAATCAAGAAACTTGAAGTAAGTGACCATAATTTCCATTTCTGTGGACTTCAGTAGTTCATTCGCATGTGTCCATATTGAAGGATATGTGTAATAAACTGTCCATATGACTGTAGCGGCGGTATGCCATAACCACCATACACATTTTCTCTGTCAAATCAACCCTGTTTTTCAGGCCCATGTAAGGAAGATAAAACGAAGAGGAGATGCGGTATTTGCATATATCAGAAAATTCAGATCCTTAGAGATTTCTCATAGTCCGGTATGAACAAGATTATGAGATGTATTTGGTTTGATTATCATAATAGAAAGAAATTTATGAAGCTGTCTTTGATTGTCATATTTATGTATAACTCGTCACTGTTGTGTCATCTTGATATTTTTAACAGTCTCCCCCTTCTTTAAGTCCTCCGCCTGGCCAGCCACAGCGATGCATCTCTCCAGCCGAACCAGTAATCAATATGTCCAGGTATTCTGCAGTTTCTTAGACATTACAAACTTACAAACATAATACATAAATGCCACCAATTCAGTAAAATATGGCACTTGAAGGGGGTTTTGTTGTTAAATTCTGTTAATTTTGGTGTAGAAACTGAATACACTTATGCTGCAGACCGATAGTTTTCAAATTCTGTTAGGAAAATGAGACGGTGAACCTGCTGTCTGAATGACAATCACTGAAATATACTGTTTAATCTAATAGAATGATCAAAGTGAAATCATCTCAGTGGTCCCCTGTGGACCTCTTTCTTTTCGGTTGGTTGTTTTTAATTCAGTATAATGAATCAAGGCTGCAGTCTTTGCACCTTTCTATTTCTTTTCTTTCCCTGAGGTGCTTCATGCCGAGTGGCGTTTCTTCACTTTCATGTGCGACTGTTGCAGCCTTATAAACTTATGTGCTTCACTGGATAGGCGTTCATTGCCACTTAATGTTTGTGTACCAAGGCCAACAAACCAGACTTATTCAAACCAATGATTACAGCTATTTGTTATCCTAGCCATCTGCTTAATTGTTGAATAACCACAATCACGATCCGTTGTAAGAACTCAAGTGTGACGGACAGAAACTGCAGGTGCTCGGCTCTACTGTCAACAAATGTATCTGAGATGTGAAACATTCTTCATACAACACTGCCTTATAGTGATTTAAATATAATAATACTTTTAATACTAAAATCAAATAAAACCATTGCACTAAAACCATGGTGAGCATGCTACAATATGTTTGGAAGAACAACTATAAGTAAGGCATTGTGGCTCTTCTTATGTTTTTGAAACATTGACTACGTTTACATGCACCCTCATAATACGATTATAATGAGATTTAGGCATCGGTGCTATTTAATTAGTGTTTTTAATTTTAAGTGAGCTTTGGGTAATGAAATGTAAAAACAAGGGAAATGGAAATTCGTAGAAGATGCAGAAATTATACTTCACTTTTGAATGTCTTGTTGGAGTGCAGAATTCTAATTTCATGCAATATTTTTTTACCAGAAGTTCAGTCAACGGAGGCTGTTTCAGTGACAACGCTTCAGTGTCATCAGCAGGTCTTGTTGCTATTATCATCATAGTATTCTAGCTTC
This sequence comes from Anabarilius grahami, assembly GCA_003731715.1. Classification (NCBI taxonomy): domain Eukaryota; kingdom Metazoa; phylum Chordata; class Actinopteri; order Cypriniformes; family Xenocyprididae; genus Anabarilius; species Anabarilius grahami. The sequence goes on along the minus strand of RJVU01053643.1, from coordinate 3,925,054 downwards.
AACAATGTCAAAAGTTTGTAATTCAACACATTAAAATGATTGTTTTTGCACCAATAGTCAATGACTGTGTGATGTCCAAATTGAGAAGACCAAAGAAAGGGTTCTGGCAGAGCTTGGTAAATGTTTCTATCATTGTCTTCAATGTATTATCAATCATTAATTGGCTTTTGTTTATTCTTGTATAAGATTTGTAACATGTCTCATGTGATTTGCGATGGCATGGTATTGGAGACAATAGAATAAAATTGGGAAAACTGTTCTTTTCATTTCAGCGGTCTAAGAAACAGGTTGTTGACCTTACGGAGGAAGACCGAGGTATTTGATCTTGAATCAAAATCAGATGACGTTATAAACGATGTGCTGTTGTATTGACTGTATGATGTGTTTTTGCTCTGGTTCAGCAGCCAGACTGAATGAAGAGCGCCTGGTTACCCAGCCACCGGTTCAGGTACGCCATAATGCTCTCACTCAGGTTCTCTGTCATTCTGCAACATTTTCAGACTGCTTTTTTATTTTCACATATGTGCCCTGCAGAAATTGGTACCTTCAAAACCAGAACAATCAAAACCCTCTAGTACGCCACCCATAGCCATTAAAGGTATGATGCCATTGAGTTTATCATGTTTGTTTTTGTTTCTTTTTTTCTAAATATATCATTAATGCAAGATATTTTTTTCACTGTCACTTTCTTTAATGAACAGAAGAAAAACAGAGTGTTACGGAGGATCAGCACCGTGTCAGTTCTCCAGTACAGTTGGAAAAAGTAAGCAAATCTTTTGTATGTGCTAATACACCACTAAGTTATGTCTTAACAGCAATAACATTTCAGTTTATACCTTTCTTTAATAGGAGGACTGGCACTCCAAACTCCATCCTTTTCCGGCCACTCCATTCCCCAAGGAGCTTTCGGTTGTAGCTGCTTCTCATAACTTGCCCCAGAAGCCAGTGGTGAAACTAGCTCGGATTGGAAGTGCACAAGAACTAGGCATCGCATGGAACGTTGATCGGAAAGATCCCCATGTAGCTGAGATGGATTCCTACTACATTTATGTTTCCCATGAACACAAAAACGGCTCTTTTTCGGAATGGAAGTGCCTCGGAGTGATCAAAGCCATGCCTCTTCCTATGGCCTGCAAGGTGTCTGACTGCAAAGGAGATAAACGACTGTGTTTCATCATTGTGGGGAAGGATGTATTTGGTCGTTATGGGCCGTACAGTGACATACGTACTGTTGCACCAGGACAAATATGATTTTGGCAACGATTCTCCTGTGTATCGAAACCTTTGTTCATATATGGATTCAAGGAGGATGAATGTGACTTTATATTGAAATATGGAGTAATTAATTTTTTAAGATTTGAATTTCTCAAAAGATGTTGAGTTCAGTAAAAATAAAGTTAAAGCTGCTGTTTTTCTCCTTCTTTTTTTTTTCTTTTTTTTTTTTGTATTTTTAGTTGTTTGTTTTTGTTTGAAGTGTCAGAGATCCCTGAAATTCGTCCATCTTATATTTGAAAGGCATTACTAGAAAAGTATTAAGAAAGAAGCTGTTGTCTTGTATTGTTTTTATTGGTTATAAAAGTACAAAATGGTTTAATTTGCCTCTGGCTTTCATAATATCAAGTCTTTAGTGGTATGAGTCAACAAAGCAATCACAAGCCATAATAGACGGGACTGAAATCTGATTGTTAACGTCTAATGTAAGTGACAGAAAACATTTGAGAGACATTTGTTTCCTGTAATAACTGCATTTGAGGATTCTACTTCATGCTGCTGCAGAAATGACATTCAACTCTAATGAAAATATAACACTGAATCCAATGTTCATTGGGTCTACCAGTCTCAGAAATATGACTTCCGACTTACCAAATGTTAAAGTCTTGAATTCAGTTTCATTCCATTTTCTGCCATAAGAGCCGATGGTCAATACCTTGACACTTATTACTTGACTTCATCTTTATTTTATTTCACAGAGGATGCGAGGTTTGTAACAACTGTGACAATGTCATAAAAGATAATTTTTCTAAAATGGTATCAGTGGCATTATCTGACTAAAATCAGTACAGTCATTCTTTCTTTCTTTTTTTCTTTTTTCCGGATAAAAAAAATCTTCCACACAAACATTTAACAATGTTGCACCAATGACATGTAAATTGACTGGGGAAAAAGGTAAATAACATAATTGATGCAATGAGATCCAGCAATAATTATGTCAGAGATCAAATTTGAATAAGGAATAACAAATGTATAAAGCAAAAAATGTCAAAGATAGATGAAAATACAAGGTGTTTTGACACCTTTAAGACCTTTAACCCTTTCATGTATTAATTAAATCTCAAAGTAATATTTAAATGTTTGTTTTTACCTTTAAACAAGTGAAAAATCATGTCAACTTTTTTCCCCCCAATATATTTTATTTTGAGGGAGTTAAATATCTGTCCAATGTAGTGGACACCATGCATCAATGGTATAAAAAGTGATTCTGAAAAACAAAACAAAAAAAAACATGTTTTTTGATCATATACTAAGACCAAATGTATGAATACAAATATGAAGACTTCAGATGCAAAAGCCTCTGACATTTTTATCAGACTCCTGTGTATAGGTTTCTATATACCAGTACTTCATACATTAGAATAGTTTAATAAAACTATTCAAGCATAAATGAGATCATAATTTTAACTAAAACATACAAATAAGGATGAACCTATATATCTCCTCCTCCCTCCGCCTTTTTGATTATAGGATGTAATATTGCAAAACAACAAAGAGATACAAAGACACTAATTAAATGAAATGGTAGACGAGGCTTTGGGTATTCACCACTTGGTGGTTGGGACATAACCTAAATGGCTCAAAATGGCTTCCAAATACCTGTCCACTGTAATGGACACCATGCATATAAGGGTTAAGAGAAAACTGCAGATCTTGCATTATCTCATGTCTGCAAAGATGGAAACATATTTTGATACAAAGGTACATCACATAATCAGTTCTAATGGAACAATGTTCCCACTTAATCTTACAGCACAAAAGACACACCAAAGATCTTACATTTGGAAAAATCAAACATATCAGAGCATACAGTAGAAAATATAGAAATGATTAAAGAACTCAATAACATATAAAAGAGTAATAATATATAAAGTATAATTAATAAAAGAAGACAATTAAAAAGACTATCATAAATATTGACCATTTTGGATACACCAGTAATATTTTGAAAACAGGAAATATCTGTGCACATTTGAACAGCCATTTCTCCAGCTGATCTTTGAGCTTGGAAGTACTTTTCCACAACAATTTGTATTCTAACATTGAATGACATTAATTTAATTACTTTAAGACTTAAGCACACTAAAGACCTTACATTAATACTTAAACTGGAAAAACAAAATGAGTTAAAAAATAAATAATAATAATAATAACTGAAAATGTCAGAGAAGTGACATTTGCACCAGATGAAGGAGAGAGATTTTTTTCAGGCACTTCTGCATGTTTTTATTTACTTATTTATTTTTCAGTTCAAACCATTTCTTTTATTACATTTACCCCGGGTTTCACAGACAAGGCTTAAGATTAATCCCAGACTAAAACGTACAGTCAAAACAAAAATTGTTCAGACATTTTTGATATATTTTTACTAGTAAGTGCAGGACACTATAGTTCATTTATGTAAGTGAGGATAGCAAAATAAAGTAAACTGTGACAAAAATTCTTCATACAGTGGACTACCAGTAAAATTGATAAAAATTTTATAAAGAATTTTGATAAAGAATTTGGAGACTTTGACCTGACCATGTTTTTCTTAAGTGTTATCTGACATAATTAAGATGATTTTTTTCTGACAGTTTAACTCTGAGATCTTGTCATATTTTATTACCATTTTTTAAACTACAGTGAATAAACTGTATTAATGAATGAAATGTTCAAGGTGTCTGAATAAATTTTGGTTTGAATTGTCTTAACTGAAATCAACTTGCACTTACATATCTGTCAGAGCCATTGTTTTGTCTCGAGATGCACACCAGTAATGTTTTTTATAAGGCACATTTATAAAAGCAACTTAAATGTTCTAACTGAACCCAGGTCTAATCCTGGCTTAATCTAAGCCCTGTCTGTAAAACCAGGCCAAAAGTTCAGGTTTCAGAATAAAAGGCTTTATTGTAAAACCTAACATTTTATGTAATAAATGGTTTGACTATATCATTTTGATTGTTTTGTTTTGTTTTTTGAAATCTTTTTCATGACTGAACTGTCTTGGATCACATTTGTCACCATATTTTGAGAACGACCCAGCAGTCTTTTGAGGTGGATGCTGTACACCAGAACAGAAAGAGAAGAAAGTCTCAAGCGGTTTTTAATGTAAAATACATTTATTTGATTAAAAAAGAACAATATTGAGCCCTTGATGGGGGATCAGTCTCCAGAAACAGAGCAGACCTGAACAACTCAGCAGACGTTTAAAAAAACAAAGCTGCCATTGTGGTTTCATTCCAATTACAAAAGCCTTCACTAATATTCATTAAAACCTCCTTAAAGGTGAGCATTAAACAAACATGTTCAGGCCTGTTGATATAATACTTCATTACAAAAAAATATTAACAGCAACATTGCAGTTAGTCTTAATAAATACAGCTTAACTTCACTTTCGCCTAAATAATTTTAGCTAATTGCTTTTTATTCCATATAGCAGATTTGATGATGAAAAGATTACATACAAGACTGAAAAAAAACTGAAACCATTGATGTGCTTCACCAACACCATTATCTTAAGGTTATTCGCATGAATATGAAGCATATCCCAAGTGCCCTAATCAAACACAATGTCTTAAGAACTACAGATCTGTACTTGTGTTAATAGAGATTTCAAATTAAATGCTGCAAACAAATAAAAACATGCAATATAATTAGTCAACACTAAAAGAATATTTTACAAAAAAAACAAATCTATACATGAGAACACATCGTGCCACTAATATTGACAATTTGTTCAGCTTCAAGTATGATATTAGTGCTCAGCAAACTGGCAGCACAATATTTCAGATTTAGTTGTTTTTACTTAATTTTCCCCAAGCACATTTATGACCAGGAAACATCACACTAGCATGTTACTTACTACACATTAAGTGTTACATAAAAGGCCAATTTCACACCATGTATTGTTTATGAATACATGTCGAGCCCATAGTGGTTCCATGTTATAAATATATCCTATTATATCTCCCACTCCTGTCTTTTTTCCACACCCTATTTTAACTCTCTAAATCACAGCACTTTTTTTTTTCTTTTACTGGGCAGGTAGAACTAAATAATACACACACACACACACAAAAAAGTGACATACTATGAATAAAATCTAATTAAGTTTCCAGTATGCAGTGATTATTACAAGTTGAGCTACTTCATTCTAACTTTGGCAAGTATTTAATCTACATATAAAAACAAGTATCATTACAAATAAAGTCTCTTGGCTAAGGCTGTAGCTGGTGGCAGCTAGTGAGGTGGTGTGTTGCGCTTTATTTGCGTTTTCTTAGCACTAGATACATCAAGCCGCTCAGAAGTGTCATGGGGAAGGCGACCCAGGCGACGACGAAGGCGTACCCGTAGTCTCCATTCTTAAATACGTCACCTTTGAAGTTTAAGTGCTCTGCTGTGTAAATGGACGCAGCGGTCATCACACAGAAGGCTGCGGAGGTGAAGAAAAAAAGAGGCAATTTACAGTTGGTTGGTTGCATTTCGATTGATTGCCATATCAGCTTCACAGGCTATTACATGGCAGATGCAGATTCAACATTCAACAAACAATACAATAGATACCAACATTGGTCACTCTTTATGTTAGGTATATTTAACTACTATGTACTTACAAAAACAACTGTTAGGTACTTAGTGTGTTCATACTGCATTGCAAAACACTACACTTGCTACAATTGAGGTAGGATACGGGTAGGGTTAGGACAGGTTTGGTGGTATGAGTAGGTTTAAGGGAAGGGAAGGATCAACAGTGTAATTATAGATGTCATTACAGAAATTAATTACAGCTGTATTTACATGAAGGTATTTTTAAAAATATAAGTATGTATACTTATACTTGTATGTATACTTACAGGCCATCTGCCGGAAGCTAGTTGTTATAGTTAATAAAGTTTTAAATATGGATATTTTTCTTACAAAAACCCATTGCTTCGCTTCAGAAGGCCTTTATTAACCCCCTGGAGCTGTATGGATTATTTTTTATGATGGATGGTTGCATTTTTTTGGACTTCAAAATCCAGACCCCCATTCACTACCATAATAAAGCTTGGAAGAGCAAGGATATTTTTAAATACAGTATCTCACAGAAGTGAGTACACCCCTCACATTTTTGTAAATATTTTATTATATCTTTTCATGTGACAACACTGAAGAAATGACACTTTGCTACAATGTAAAGTGTGTACAGCTTGTATAACAGTGTAAATTTGCTGTCCCCTCAAAATAACTCACACAAAATAACACACAGCCATTAATATCTAAACCACTGGCCACAAAATTGAGTACACCCCTAAGTGAAAATGTCCAAATTGGGCCCAAAGTGTCAATATTTTGTGTGGCCACCATGATTTTCCAGCACTGCCTTAACCCTCTTGGGCATGGAGTTCACCAGAGCTTCACAGGTTGCCACTGGAGTCCTCTTCCACTCCTCCATGACGACATCACAGAGCTGGATGATGTTAGAGACCTTGCGCTCCTCCACCTTCCGTTTGAGGATGCCCCACAGATGCTCAATAGGGTTTAGGTCTGGAGACATGTTTGGCCAGTCCATCACCTTTACCCTCAGCTTCTTTAGCAAGGCAGTGGTTGTCTTGGAGGTGTGTTTGGGGTCGTTATCATGTTGGAATACTGCCCTGCGGCCTAGTCTTCGAAGGGACTGGATCGTGCTCTGCTCATTCATGGTTCACTCAATGAACCACCATGCTTGACTGAAGGCAAGACACACTTGTCTTTGTACTCCTCACCTGGTTGCCGCCACACACGATTGACACCATCTGAACCAAATACGTTTATCTTGGTCTCATCAGACCACAGGACATGGTTCCAGTAATCCATGTCCTTAGTCTGCTTGTCTTCAGCAAACTGTTTGCGGGCTTTCTTGTGCATCATCTTTAGAAGAGGCTTCCTTCTGAGACGACAGCCATGCAGAACAATTTGATTCAGTGTGCGGCGTATGGTCTGAGCACTGACAGTCTGACCCCCACCCCTTCAACCTATGCAGCAATGCTGGGAGCACTCATACGTCTATTTCCCAAACACAACCTCTGGATATGACGCTGAGCACGTGCACTCAACTTCTTTGGTCGACCATGGCAAGGCCTGTTCTGAGTGGAACCTGTCCTGTTAAACCGCTGCATGGTCTTGGCCACTGTGCTGCAGCTCAGTTTCAGGGACTTGGCAATCTTCCTATAGCCTACGCCATCTTTATGTAGAGCAACAATTTTTTTTTTTTTCAGATCCTCAGAGCGTTCTTTGCCATGAGGTGCCATGTTGAACTTCCAGTGACCAGTATGAGAGAGTGAGAGCGATAACACCAAATTTAACACACCTGCTCCCCATTCACACCTGAGACCTTGTAACACTAACGAGTCACATGACACCGGGGAGAGAAAATAGCTAATTGGGCCTAATTTGGACATTTTCACTTAGGGCTGTACTCACTTTTGTGGCCAGTGGTTTAGACATTAATGGCTGTGTGTTGAGTTATTTTGAGGGGACAACAAATTTACACTGTTATACAAGCAGTCTTTACACTCACTACTTTACATTGTAGCAAAGTGTCATTTCTACACCTAGGATGGCTTGAGGATGAGTAAATCATGGGATAATTTTCATTTTTGGGTGAACTATCCCTTTAAATGAGGGATATTATGACATGTTCCTTCCCAGAAGAAAATTTACAACCGAGGCGTTTCAGGGGGTTCAGAAACAGAGCTTACTGATATAGACAATAACTCCCTTTGGAGTGACTTTGTACTTTGCAAACCTTTTTCATGCTCAAACAGTAACACTACACAAATGCATAATAGGTCATCTGTTAAAATTAAGTGGGAGCCAAACATTTTTAAAATTGGGGCAATTTACAGACTAGAAAAAAAGTGACATTCAAATAATTGTTTAGTCGCAAAAATAAACCATTTCAAGGTCATTCAAGACCTCTCTTGATTTTGTGTAATGATCAGCTGACTGTAGATTTTCCTTTGCATATAGTAAATAGACTAACTGGGAAATCACAAATGTGCTGATAAAGATGATTTTAAATACATATTGTGGGCATGAACTCACCGGACAAGAGCTGAATGATGGCAGTAAAGACAAATCTTTCCCCCTGCTTCAGACGGAAGAGCTGAAGGATGAAGACAAAGAAACCCACACAGCACAAGATAGTGGCCAGTATCATGGTGGCCTGGACAGTCTGAAGATAGGCTGATAAAGAGGAAGAGAACATGACACAAGGTTCATTTGTGTAAAATGTTGTGCAGAAATGACTGGAAATGATTTATATGGTCTCATTTTACTAATTGAACACATTGCTCCGGTGATGCTATGTTGCAACTGAACCAAAGGGCATTAAGTGTCTGTCTGCTTCCAGCCAGGTTTGATTAATAAGCAACTTTGAACAATGCCATTAACACAAACATTCAAACATTTATACTGTACATCATTTTGCCTTCTCCACAATAAATACTGGTTATATTTTTAGATTTTAAGATGATCAAGGCCTACCTGCATCAGAGGTTGCACTGTTTGGTATATCATAACAGCCTGTGGTGTTGCAGTAATACCAGAGATCTAAGGAGAAATTCTCTGAAACCCACCATTCCTAGAAAAGATGGAGAATAGTTTAGTTTTAGCTTAATGTTATAATTTTATAGCCTATATATGAATAAATAAATAAATAAATAATAGGTAACACTTTAGAATACTGTTCTGTTATTAATGAATAACTACACAGGGACAAATGAGTAACGCACTATTAACATTCTAGTTACTTCTATTAACTAACAAAGAAACTATGATTAACAAATTAGTAATAGTACTCAGTTGAATGTGGTAGTTCACTATTAGCTAATCAGTAACTACTATTTTTTCATACCTCCCAGAGGACTAATAAGGACTATTATATACAGGTTCACAATTAATGTGACTAATGCATAATGTATCATTCATTCTAAAGCGATTACTAATTATTTGGATCAGTAAGTATTTTAAAGTGAAGCTTGTGGTAACCCAAAAGTAATGGCTCAAGTGTTACCAAATCCATTGAAAGGAATTATTATCCAAAACCTTACAAAAAAAAAACCCAAATGCTTGCAATTACTTTATATTACTAGATAGTTATTATGCTTTTCATTTTAGAATACCGTTCCAAATAATTAGTAATTCCTTCTAAAGGATTTGGTAATACTTGAGTCATTACTATTGTGTTACCATTATCTTCACTTTAGAATTTATTATACATTATGCATTATTCATATTAACTATATATATAGTTCTTAGTAGTCCTCTGGGAGGTATGAAATTTTTTTTACTGATTAGTGAACTACCACATTCGACTATGCACTATTACTAACTAATTTGTTAATCAGAGTTTCTTGTAAATTAATAGTAGTTACTAGTGTTAATATTGCGCAACTCATTTGTTCCTATGTGGTTATTTATTAATGATGGAACAGTATTCTAAAGTGTTACCAAATAATATATAAAATTATGCCATTACATGACTAAAAAAACATCTCAAGAACTGATGAACATGCTAAAAACATGCTACAAAATGTTTTGCATTTATGTATTTACAATAGAATGTTTTGAGTTTTGATTGCTTAGAAAAACGACAGCACACCTCTCTTCAACGGGTCGCACAATTTGAGGTAAGCTTAGCAGAAATGGTGCTGGATGAGCTAAACACCAAAGTTTAATGTCTAGAGTTTTGCTGGGATTTTTTGCTGAAATCCCAAACATAAACAATGTTAAGAGACTATAAACAAACAGTAAGAGACTAATTAAAAAAAGACTAAAGAAAAATCAACTTACATTTCTGATGGATGCTATGAAGAGTAGTATTGCTGAGGTTATGTGGAAGAGGATGATGAAGGCCAAAATAATCAACATGGCTGATGGTGGAACAGAAAATCAAAAGCAGGAGAATCTAAAAAGAAAAGAAAAAAGGAAGACACATGAATATTAGAAACATCATGAATACACAGACACTCATGAGAGCTGATACTGAGATCTGGTGGGAAAATCACCATGTGTCCATTTAAACAGCCTCTTTTTACTCTGAACTTTGATCTTGGAAGTACTTTTCCACAATGATTTGTATTTTCAAAATACAAATTTAGAACCGTGAACTGTGAAGACCGACAGGAAAATAAAGGACAAATACTATTTTTAAACTATTTATTTTATTAGTTACCTATTTTTGTTATTTTTGTTTTACACACTTGCTAGACCTTGTACTAATGTTTAACCTAGCAAAATAAATAAATAAATATGCAAACATGCAAAACAGTACAGAGTCAAATAAACTGTTTAATAAACTGTTTTAGCATAATTCGAGATTAAGAAGCTACATCTATGATACCAGTTGTGAGATTTCAGTCCTTCCCTATTCAAATAGGCAAGGCAAGGCAAGTTTATTGATATTGCATACACAATGGGCATTCAAAGTGCCTTACATAGGAAAGGAATTAAAATCATCATAAAATAATCACAACATTTGCATAAGAAATAAAAATATCATGCATAAGAAATAAAAGTAAAAAAAAAATAATAAATAAATAAAGGATAAAATACTGCTAAAATCACTAAGTTAGTAAGGGGTACCCCTGTCTGGAGTGGAAGACTTGAAGAGTCAGGTTTGCGATTTTACACTAGAACTAGACCAATAGATAGTAGCTAAGTTGAAATCCTCACACGGGTTTTGCTGAAAAATGCAGTCAGCTTCAGCCTATGTCACACACATGAGCCTCAGTGTCAGCTGCTAATTTAGCTTCCCATGATTCACTGTAGCACGGCCACATAGAGACAGCCTATACATCTCAGCCTGCTGCTTCGAGCCATTTATGTATGGCTTTTTTTCCCTTTCACCTTGTATAGTGGATGTAAGTTTATACTGGAGGTGAGAAACCCTCTTTTTTGCACTGAAGTGCTTTAATGCTCAGTACTTGAGGGCACAATAAATTTAAAAGAGAGAGAGAGAGAGAGAGAGAGGGAAAAAAGACACCCCAAAGGACAATTCCACCTCAGCACTAAGGCTATGAAATACATGTCCAGATCGCTTTCACAAAACCATATGTGGTGTTAAAACAGAGTTTTATCGATTTGCTAGGAATCAAAATCCTTTGGTTACACACTTAGTGGCAATGATAAGTAGATATAATCAAGCAGAAATCAGTGTAAAGCCTGTGAAATATGAGATTAGTCTTACTGCAGCTGGAAGGGACGTATAACTGAATGATGAAACAGATAATGGGCCCTATCATACACTTAAGTTATCATTTTCACGTCCTGTGCCACGTTGTTTAAATAGCAAATGCATTGTAGTAGTATACTATTAGTAGTAATAGTAATGCGCATTGTTGGTGCGTTACTATTTTTAGGTATGGAAGTAAATTAATGCCAAATGTGTTTGAAATAAAAACCTTAATTGAATTGCACTAATTGAAAAAAAATATGCATTACATTAGCTGTGCTTGCATTTTGATGCATTGTATTTTTAAGGCTTGCATTTTTATAGGCTGAAATTCAACATGGTCGTATATTTAAGCTGTGAATATTTAAATTAAAAATATTTCACACACATTTTCATTATTAAAAATTCAATAATTTACATTCACCTTTCAGATTTCACTTCCAAAATATTCATTCTGTTTAAAAATACAACCTATAAAATTCGACTAACAATTTTCAGTCTATTTTATTTCGCTTAACAAATTAGCTTCCACAAATTCAGGGGTTCAAATTCGGCAGAAAATTCAACATTTCACATCCGGGAACTGCAGGAAAAGCAGTAGAGTGCCGATGCATCTGTTAGTCTGCTTCACCAGCAGGTGCCGCTAGCGGCTGTTTAAGACCAGAGCAACGGCTAGTAAGTCATCATTCATTCATTCATAAAAACGGATTTACAGAAATGGAGCAAGCGGTAAGTGAATGTGTGATGATTATCAGGGCCAGTATAAATGCAGAAAATCTGATAAAGGCACAAAAGCTGTATTTATGTTTAATTCAGTGTCTTTACGGTTACTTTCCCTGTGTAGACTACAGCTATTGCGGCGCTGTGTTGTAATTCTAGGGATTCCTCATCCGTCATAGGATTCCCCTGCCATCAGGACATATAAAACGCTTAACACAGCTTAAAGCTGCAGTAGGTAACTTTTGTAAAAATGTATTTTTTACATATTTGTTAAACCTGTCATTATGTCCTGACAGTAGAACATGAGCCAGATAATCTGTGAAAAAATCAAGCTCCTCTGGCTCCTCCCAGTGGTCCTATTGCCATTTGCAGAAATACACCGCTCCAGGTAAGAAACAACCAATCAGAGCCAGGAGGAGTGTCTTAGCAGTGTCAATCAAGCTCTTGTGCGCACTGATCACACCCCTCTCATGCACAGCTCATACAGGCGTTCAAATTCAAGATTACCGGTGTGCCGCAGCTTTGCTTATGGCGGACAAACAATCCAAACTGCCAATTCCTCGAGTGGCACCTGCTCATAAAATAAAGACGGGTAAACGGAAAAAGACAGATGACGATGATAAAAAAGCCAAAAAGAAAGAATTAGATAGAGCCCGAAATAAAACGAGGGTAAATATCGGAGCGGGTTTTCCGAGGTGGAGGGAGCTACGTGTCCTGAAAGGATTAAAACTGATGCAGAGTTAGCCACATTTCTGCTTGACAAGTAAGTATCCCTGCTTGATTTGTTTCATTTTTTAAGAACTACACAACTAAGATCATTTCAAAACAGGCCTGACAAATTATGTATGGCATGGTGTCTTGTAGATTTCAGGGTGGTCCTTTGCATACTGTAACGTAAGTTACCGTTATATTATCTTACTAGCTATTTATTACTTATAGAAATAGTGCAACGTCATATAGTTACATTACATGTATTGCAAAATACGTAATGTTTTGAGGACCAAGTTTGTAGTCAAAGTATGGGCAGGCCATAGTCAATGTAAATCATATTGTTGATGTTTCGTCCGTACCAGTGAATGTGCCATAACTGTTTATCCGCCGTCATCGGTGGCCCTGCTTGCTTACTAGCCTGCGCGTTCACGGCAGGCTCCGTTGTGATGGGGGAGGAGCTGTGGAGGGAGGGCTGTAGCGCAGCAGAGTGCAAGGGGGAGTGACCTGTGAGTTGTGCTTGTTCAAATTTTCAGGCTAAGTCAACGTTTTCTAAAAACTCCCTACTGCAGCTTTAATGGACTAGTACAGTGATATAAATGACCAAACTCGCACCTCATTTGTGATGTAGGTTATACTATATAGGCTTCAAAGCAGATACTGGTATAAAGTTGATTTGACGCTGAGCGATTGATAGTCACAAATTTAGGGACCGTCTCTAAAGTTACGACATTTGGTATTCACATTTCATATAGTGATTAAGTTATTCTATTTAAACGCTATTGAAGGTAGAAACGTGAATACCAAATGTCATTGCTAGTATTACAACACAGCGCCGCAATATAAAGTTACGGAAACTAAACAACAGAGAGAAATATATGTCTACCTCAGATTTAACGTTTGATCTGTACACCAGCATCGGGCAATAACATTATAATCTCGTTCACTGGAGAGAAAGCTGTAGTCTACACAGGGAAAGTAACCGTAAAGACACTGAATTAAACATAAATGCAGCTTTTGTGTCTTTATCAGCTTTTCTGCATTTATACTGGCCCTGATAATCATCACACATTCACTTACCGCTTGCTCCATTTCTGTAAATCCGTTTTTATGAATGATGACTTACTAGCCGTTGCTCTGGTCTTAAACAGCCGCTAGCGGCACCTGCTGGTGAAGAAGACTAACAGATGGAGATCATGCATCGGCACTCTACTGCTTTTCCTGCAGTTCCCGGATGTGAAATGTTGAATTTTCTGCCGAATTTGAACCCCTGAATTTGTGGAAGCGAATTTGTAAAGCGAAATAAAATGGACTGAAAATTGCTAGTCGAATTTTATAGGTTGTATTTTTAAACAGAATTAATATTTTGGAAGTGAAATCTGAAAGGTGAATGTAAATTATTGAATTTTTAATAATGAAAATGTGTGTGAAATATTTTTAATTTAAATATTCACAGCTTAAATATACGACCATGTTGAATTTCAGCCCATAATGCAAGCCTTAAAAATACAATGCATCAAAATGCAAGCACAGCTAATGTAATGCATATTTTTTTTCAATTAGTGCAATTCAATTAAGGTTTTTATTTCAAACACATTTGGCATTAATTTACTTCCATATTTTAGGCAACTGAAATAGACTGCACCATTGACCAACAAAAACCTGATCTAAAGTCAATTGCGTAATATATATATATATTAACTTTTTTGTTGTTATTTAAAGAGCGTGTTAGTAATATGTGCCTATAGGCGGGTGCACAACACGCATACACTCTGCTTGTTACACACAGGGATGTACAGCAGCACACAAACATGCCAAATATTAAAAATAAAAGGATGTAACAGATTAACAGATTATTATTGTGTGCATAAAGACAAAAAATGCTTTGGTGGAATCCAGCTTGTCCCGTAGATGGTCTGTTCGCACGTTTTAACTGCACGCATGAGCAGATCCGTTTCCTCACTAGAGAAGGGTTCAGTTTTTCCACTTGCAAATCCGCCATGTCATGAGCGCAAGTGGCTTTTAAAGGGAATGGGAGATGAGACTCTGACTGGTTTATTGCGTGTTACGCCCAAAACACACCCATGACTTATTAAGAGAATAGGGACAACCCTTTTAGACCATGCGCCGGGTGCGACGACCATTTTTCCTGTCATTAAACTAGCAAAAGTGGATTCGGACACGCCCTAAGTGCACTTGTGCACCTATGGCTTGTAGTGTCTGGAAAAGACAATAAAAAATTCTAGGTCTTTTCTTGTTAATAAAAAGGGGGCAGAAGGAGGTAAAAGAACATACTGATAGAAATCAATGATTCCTAAAAGTAGCAGCTGAGTATTAAAGACGATGCTCTCTCCAAGTGGTCCTCATTTAATCTGTTTCCTATCTTAAACAGATTACACACCTCCCATCACCACCATCTCAATCTCCTCCACAACCAGCTCATCAAAAACTACTAAGTTGCTCCAGGTATACCTTGTAATAACTGGTGACATGATCATCTCAATCTGACCTGGGGTGGCGCCATTGAGCCAAGATGCAAAAACTCTCTAACATAAACAAGCAATGGATGGATGGATGGATCCTGTTATGACTTTATCTCTTCCATGATAGAAAGTCATAAACACAAAAGGAGAAATAAAGCTGAATGTCAAAGCTGCTCATTAATCATATGGTGACCACAAATGTCAAGCAAGATTTTCAAGGAAAGAGCAACTAAAATTTCAATCTTCAATCTTAAATTTAGATTTATTATATTGCTTCACAAACACAAATGTCACATGGACTACTTTTATTATGCTTTTATGCAGTTTTTAATGCAGTTTTTTTTTCACCCTTTTTGGAGTTTGACGAGTCCCAATTCAATTTCACTGTATAGAAAAGAACCCAGATGTTCTGCTAAACTTCTTTGTGTGGAAGATAGAAAGTCATACAGGTTTGAAACAGCATGTATAAAATGGCAGAGTTTTCATTTGTTGGTGAACTGTCCCTTTAAGATGGGATGTGGCATTTCAGAGTTTAGGCGGGAAAATGGTTAAAGAATTGAGCCTCAGCTTAAAGAAAGCATAGAAACACACCCAATTACAGTTCACAACCAAGCCAGAGAGATTTAGCCAACACCGTCATAATAAAAGAGATCTGAGTAACAGGAAGCCAGCCTCAGTACACAAGGGAGACACAATGTGGGAGGATACAGGACGACGCTCGTCTAGTACAAGTTTCTCAGAGCAGTCTCTACAATCGCAAGCCTGAAAAATCACTTCTTTTTTAACTTTCACAATTTCTTGTAAGGTCAGGTAAGGTACTGAGAACCAAATTAAGCATAGACATTAATAAAGACTGAGCATGTTGGTCATTTATTCAGAGCTTGTAGTGGAAATCCTCTGGAGACCTTCATCTCCTCAGGCTGTACATTAGCTGTCTGTCTCTGTAGTGTAAAGTGGGAGGCTGGTCTCATTAAATCGTAGTGCATCGTGGTCTCGGTCCACACATGGTCTTAATTTTCTCTGCAGCTGCCTTCCTGTGTTGTACTGAGAGGCGTAGAGCCTGGAAAAGGAGGAGCCAGAAAAAACATGCTGTCCAAAAACCTGTGATTTCAACTAGCAAATGTGTTGAGCAAATGACAATAGTGCAAACTGTATGACTCTTCTTAGTCATTTTTTAAAAATATTAAAATGAAGTTAAAGTTGATCAAGTTAAAGAGACAGCTCACCCCCCAAAAATAAATAAATAAAATTCCATCATATTTGAATCATGCATTTACACTGAAAGGGGACTGGATGCAAAAGATATGATAAAAAGATATCACAAATATCATAAAAGTTGTTAAGATAAAGCACAAGGTGATTTTTTTTTTGGATTCCTGCAAGTCGGCAAGAAATTCACCCTATTTATTTTTTGGAAACCTGACAAGTTATAGATCTTATTGTGAACAATTCATCCATATATGTTTCTTTTTTTCCTTTTTTTTTTAAACTCATAATCAGCGTCAGCACCACAAGGGGGCGTAATCACTCTCAGTGCCACTGTGCCCCCTTACCTCTGCTCCATTACCTGCGATTTCAACCGAGGGGGACCACCCACCCCAGTTACGTATACAGGACTTCTCCAATCATTTAGTTCACTTAAACTCTGCTCTTGCAAGCTTGTCCATCTGCCTCCACTTTTGAGTGCAGCGCCCACATCTCAACATCCAATCAAAAACTGATGCATAGAATCAAGTCACCTCCCTAAATTTTTTCTTTTCTGTTAAATCCGCAATTGGATCACAATATGGAAGAAAATATCTGTCGCTTCTGTTTCATCACAACTTTAAAATTAAAAATGTATATGTAATAATTAACAAATATCATTAAACTAAATAACTTAACAAAGGTCTTAAAGGGATAGTTCACAGAAAAATGAAAATTCTGTCATCATTTACTCCCCCTCAAATTGTTCCAAACCTGTATATATGTCTGCTGAACACAAAGGAAGATATTTGGAATAATGTTTGTAACCAAGCAGATCTCGCCCCCCATTTACTACCATAGTATTTTTTTCCTACTATAGTAGTCAATGGGGGGCGAGATATGTTTGGTTACAGACATTCTTCAAAATATCTTCCTTTGTGTTCAACAGAACAAAGATATTCATAAAGGTTTGGAACAACTTGAGTAACAGATGACAGAATTGAAATTTTGGGGTGAATTATCCCTTTAAGGCTATTGCTTTATGTATTTTTCAGCAGACATTGTAGCAATTTAGTTGACTCACTGCATTTCCAAGAGCTGCTATAGAAGGCGCCTGTTAATTTGCTGAAATCTATAGTGGCACAGATGTGGCATTTAACACACAGAGAACTAGTGTTTTGTTGTTTATGTCACTTGTAGCTCTCTGAATGGTGGGAAATTGAGGAACAAAATTCCTGTAGATGGTTAAGAAGTGAGGAAAAATGAAACCCTTTGACGAGACAGAGGCCCACCACACAGGATACATGAGGAAGAACATACTGAAAATTGTATGTTGGCTACACAGAGGGATAATCGTCTGTGCATGGTCCTCTCAGGCCTTTTAGGAACAAAAGATCTACTGTAGAGGTTCACCAAGGCTAAAGGCAAGAGCAGAATCAGCTTCAGATCAGCTTTCACAGGAACTGTGTACCTGTAATCATCAAAAGCGGCAATACACAACCACACAGGTCTTATAGAAATATTCTAGATTCAGTATAATATCAGCTCAAACGCCAGCATGTTGAAAACCACAAAAATGTATTACTTGTCCCTACTTTTCTTTAAAAATGTAAAAAAGTGAGGCACTTATTGGAAGTGAATAAGGCCAATCCATAAACATTAAAATACTCACTGTTTCAATACTATCCCCACAAGACATAAACAATACGTGTGTTAAAACTGCTTTAAATTTGTTTATAAACCTTTTCTGTGTAAAGTTATATTCAATTTTATATTTCATTTTATATTACAAAATTCATTGTCATGACAACATAAAGCCTAAAACTTTGAAAGTAATGAAAAATCGTAACTTAAACAACTTTACAGCTCAAAAATTGCACAGGTTATGTAAATAAATGGAAAAAAAATTTTAAGAATCGAATTTAAAATATTAATTAAAACTATAATAGTATATAGATAATACTAAAATATTGCTGGTCCGACTCTGAACTTAATTTGAAGCCATTATATTCCTTTAAATGATGGATCTGGATTATGTGTATAAATATGAAACAAGAGAGGACAGAACTGCAACAACTGTGATTACATAAGCACAATCTAAACACCTTGTGTGGCTTTTGAGTGTGGCTAACCATTTAAATATGTCAGTTCTCTACATTAGATCAACCAGTCAGGCTAAAGTCAAATCACAAACATCTGTACCACAGCTGCACAAGACAAAGAGAAAAAAAAAGCCTCATAATGGAGCTGAGGGGCTGAGGCCCCGTTAAAGTTTATATAGGCTTAGACGTGAAAACCTATGAACGTTTGTCTTGGAAACTGGCCGTGTAGTTTGAGTTTGCTATGTAAAATCCTGCGGGATGATAATGACAGCCATACCTAAAAAGCCTTGAGGTTTCCAGAACACTTACAAACCATCATTAGTAAATTAATTGGAGTCAGCACTTTAAAAGGTAGCAGATAAGACATGTCGACTTATTTCTGTGGAGAAATGTCTGCATGTGTGTGCGTGTAAACACTAAGAAGCCCCAGTTCATTTCCTCTATCCTTGGTGGAAAACGCTGACTTGAGTTTTACTTTTAATGTCATTTTTTCATAAAAGCCGCAGTCTCCAGCAAGCTTCCAAGTCGGCCACTGCTGAAAACAGAAACTGCAGTCATGGAACAAATGATTGAGAAGGAAAGCTTCAATGTCACCCAGTAAAGCTTTGCGGATTTAATCCAGGGCATGTAAGTTACAAAAATGACTAGGACTGGGAATCAGCACTGATTAACAGATTTGTTTAAATTCTGATATGATTAAATGTTGATTAATTAGAAAATCATTTCAGTAACAACATCAACAGACCCGTTTCAATTAGGGCTGGGTAAAAAAATATCGATTTCTCTATTTTAATCGATTCTCATTTTTACGAACCGATATCGATTCCTAAATCCCAAGAATCGATTAGTCTAGTCTGTTTTCAGTTGATGAATGAGCAGAATATGTAGCGCCTCCAATCCCAAAAATCGCAATAATCTTTGTGCTTTGCAAAGTCTCAGATTTCAAATGACGTCCATCTTATTATGAGATTCAAAAAATAAATACCATTTTGGCGCTGTTTAATGTGGCGTGACAGATCGCTTTAGCGCCTCAGTTAAAGAGAAGCAGCAGTACGGAGCGCATGTGAACATCCTCTCCTCCGCTTTAATATCAGTTACAGCTAGAAATCAACATGAATAACTTACTGAAATATGTATCATGTCTCTTGTAATAGCTCAATCAGTGTTTCAACCTCGGAAAGACGTCAATAAAACAGCTTGTAAACAATTTCACGTAAACTCATTAGTCAGCTAGAAAAGTGTACTCTAGAAAGCAACATTCTGATAAATATAGCTATGCACCATTACATATTCATTATCATTTTTAATGTTCTTCAATTTTTCATGCATGTTTGAATAAATCAGTTATGACAGCCACGATTTAAATGTATATATTTCAAAAAAACGAATTGGAGTAGAAATATAATTATGTAATTCTAAACTTTATTTATAATAAAAACATCATTGAGTGTAATTTAAGTGTTTGTATATAAATAAGTTAATTACTTATGACTCCCATATCTAGTTTACAGCATTAGTTGAGAGAATATTTCCTCTAGAAAATTTGCCATGTACTGTATCTGATATACTACATCCAAAATAATCGATATCGAATCGAAATCGTTATCAAATCAAATCGAAAGCATGTGAATAGTAATCGAATCGAATTCTGATAATTATGTCAATACCCAGCCCTAGTTTCAATTATTAAATAATTGCATTAAAGAGACAATTTACTCGAAAATAAATAATGATATCACCATTTACTGACCCTTATGTTGTTCCAAACTGAAAATTTCAACTGTAAAATGAAAGTCAATGTGGTCTGCAAAATACCAGACCACAATGACTTTCACTGTATGGACCAAAAAAAGAAAGACATTTCAAAATATATGAAGAAAGCTATACAGGTTTGTAATGACATGAGGGTGAGTAAATTATGACAGAATTATCATTTTTGGGTGATCTATCCAAAACAGTTTCACTTTATTTTCATATTTTGCAGTCTCATGGGACCACAGAACTTTTTAAGCCAATAACCTGAGCTGTAAATACCATGTGACAATATTGTGAACACTGATTGGCTGTTTGTACATATTTATAAAATTACTTTCAAATATAAATATATATATATGCAGTTGTATCCGAGTTATCCACATAGGTTAATGGATTAAAACAAATGTTACATTTATAACTTTCGCCGTTACACATATTTTTGTAGCGCATCAGAGTCCTCTGATGGACTGGCACTGACAACAAAAACAATCCCAAAGCCCTTCACTAGTGACTATCCTGAGATGTGACGTCAAAAGCAGCAGTTACCGCACAGGAGACCCAACAATTACTCCGATTCATTGTGCGTCATTGTGCCTCCGACAGTATTTAAACAGAAGCAGCGTGAACTCAGGGAAAGGAATGTTCCTCAGTAACATGATGCAGCCAGACATCCCTAACTCTACTCATGAAACAAATCCAAAGGATTAAGTGTTTTATGAATTACGTCTGGTCCAAATATTGCACTCATGAAGACCAGATAATATAGCAGTTGTTAAATAAATCCATAAATGATGAGAAAAACATGTAAATGTGAACTGCAGAACACAGTACCACCCAGTTTGACCCAACCTGACCCTAACTACCAGTGTTGAGCAAGAAGGAAAACCTCAAAGTAAACAAGAGATATGAGGGGGAATGTTTTAGTGTGTACGTTTGACATGGCCTGTGGTTTCAAATGTCAGCCCAAAGGTAACAAAGCATTCATGGGTTGTTTCACACTCCTGAGATCAGAAAGAGTACAGATAAAAGGGAACAAAAACGTTCAATGGATCAGAAACGGGCAGAAATGATGCACAGAGTTTAGTGTGAAGTCAACCCATGCACAGCTTTCATTTTATTCGTCCTTCACTGCCAGGATAAAAGGAAAGGGGCTAGAACCGTTCTCTGAAACACTTGTGAAGCCTTGAAGGTTAACAGCCATGGATAAACAACATCTTCATCTCTCAGGCTCAAGTGCTAGGCTTTCTTAAAGCTATAAACAATGATTTAATTAAGATCAATGCATTCACACATACTCATTTCCACTGAAGCACTCGTGTTTATCCTATCAGGGACAGGCGTTTGTTTTAAAATACAGTTGTAAATTAAACACAGGCCCTGTTCTTGCTCAATAAAGTTAAAATTAAGCACAAGCAGCTGAAATGTGCCTGCTGGGTCCCATCTAACTTATTTCCTAACAGGCCTCTTGTAACATTCGATGGCTGCAGTTCACACAAAGACATCAAGATAAGCATTTTCACACATTCTGCCATACAGCATGTTTGTCAGGGGCATCGTGGGTAATCTGTAGCTAAGATGTGTAATCTGGGGTTTGTGTTGTAATTTGCTACAAGGATCAAGGAATCAAACAGAACTTTTCCACACATCTTTAACTTGTCTGTGCCACTACATTCATGTGATGCAGAAAACAGCACCTTACTTTCCCTTTGTTTTCTTTGTCATATATTCTCCAGAATTACATTCTATATCACCAGTGTTGGGGAAAGTTACTTTTAAAAGTATTGTATTACAAAATTGTGTTACTCCATAAAAAGTAACTAATTGTGTTACTTAGTTACTTTTTATAAAAAGTAATGCGTTACATTACTTTTGCATTACTTTTTCCTCACCTTTAAAAACAACAAAAAAAGTTCTGTTTTTGGTTATTGTAAAGGTCCCTCTACGCCAAAATTGAAATGAATAAGTCTCAGGCGAAAGGAAATGCATATTTACGCCTGTACAGTAGAGGGTGCAGCTCAAACAAACCTTTCAGCTGTGCTGCCATTCTGGATTAAAGAAGAATATGATACAGGAGAAGGAAGTTCAACACTCTTATTTCTAAATTTAATCTAAAGTAATTTCTGCTTATTTGTATGGCTGAATTACATAATTGAAGTTCAGCAGCAAAGACATTGATTAATAAAGTGAGATTAAATACATAATGTAGATTTGTGAAATTTAATATAGTTAATTATTACAGGTTTGCATACAATTCTGAGATTGCATATTCATTTTGAGGAATACTGAATGTTTCCGTGCAAGTGAGATGAGTAAAAGCATGTTCATATTTAATCTAGTAATCAGAACTCATTATAATCTGTGATGCTGTCTACACTGGAAGACAAATTCCCAACAGATTTATTAATAATGCAAATTTCCGATTAAAAACATGTTTTAAATCACTTTAATCAATCAAATTCAGAATCATTTGAAGAAGGATCACAATGCATTGGTGACAAATTTTATCCCACCCGTACTAATTTTATGTAGTATAGTAGTATGTAAAGATGTTTTGCCAGCTAACCTAAAATGTCATGTCTTAAAGTTTTCTTAAAGAAAACATAAGTATCGAGTAGACAAAAATGAGGTACAGGGGATTGGTTTTATCCATTGGTTGTTGATTAGATGGAGGCAGATCCTGCTCGGGCCGGTTGCATAAACTGCTAAGACTAGTCTTACAAGTTAGTCATCACATTTTTTTCTTTAAGACTGTTCATAACTGTTTTAAGTCAAGTACATAAAAACATAGATTAGTATAATTTGAAACCAAAAAGTAACACTGATTGCCCTTGACTAATCTCTAGTTGGTCATACTAGTACTTAAGACACAGTCTTAACATATTGGCTATGTTTATGCAACTGGCAGCAGCTGAATGTAAGATTTCAGTCATTGTAAGAAAGGGGCAGGGTTTGAGCAGGAAAAATGAATGGAGAAATCTGGAATATGAAACCAGAGAGAAGTCTATTGTTTCACTGGAAGATCCAGTTATGAACTTTTGTATAAAATGTAAAAAAATAAAGCATATGCATTTATAAATAAGATCAATAAGAAGCATTTAAAAAGAGAGAATTTCCATTTAATGCCAACCTCTAAATTACCTGTTTTTATTGTGGTTTAATTTAAAAATATTATTTAATATGTCAAATAAACTCACTACACCAAACCACACTTAAAATAAAAGAGTCATTTTTGAGTCAGTTCAGATAAAAATAGCTCCTCAAATTAACAACTGCATCTTACATATACAGTGACGCAGGAAATTAAATTATGCAGCTCTGAACACACGCCGAGATCTGTTACTGACATCTCTGATTATTTTTTTCCTCTCTGTTCAGCCCCTGAGGCACCACTGGTGCTTGTGAACTGAATGAGAACACAAGGCTTATTTTTGGAGAAAACACAAAAGCCAGAATTGCTGCCTTTGGCAGGCTGCCTGAAATGAAGTTAAATGTACAGAACAAACAAAGCTTGGTTTTGGGTATCATCTATAAAGCATTTTAAGCCCCGCCCAGCAGAGTACTTTTGGACACAAAAAAAAGGAAAGGAAAAAGGAAACAAACTCCCAGCAAGAATGATGTGCACAGTGTGAACGCTACTTTTACGAAGCCTTAAGGTCTCTATTACACAACCCTGAGGTTCTCCACAGATATTTCAACACCATACCAGGCAGTTTTGGCACAAGGGATTCCTCATTTTGTAAAAGGAGTGTATTTTGGCAAGGCACATGTGTTCCTGCTGCAGCTGATCTCAGGAGGAGACTCATTCACACACGGTCGGGTCCCATTCGGCCCTCGGATAGCCTGCTGGGTTGAAAGTCTGCACTAGGTGCTGATAGGCTTTCATCTATGGCTCTACCTGTTACGGTACACAGGAGTCAGACAAGGATGTGAACAGGTAAAGTTAGTTTATTGACACCAGTAGAGCATTGAGCAGTCAACGGAAGTGCAATGATGAATAATAGGATGATGATGAAGATGAGTAGAGATAGTAACTGTCCTCTTATCTTGATATATAGGAATCTGTGAAGTCGCTGGAGCTGGAGATCGCTGGAGATGGATTGTGCACACACACACACTGGAGACTGAACACACGGAGGTAAGGAGACACGCTGGAGACAGGTAAGTAGAGAGCGGGGAGTCCTTGAGATAAGCATAAACATGAGTATCTGCAAACGAGACCGGACGTGGAGTGCTGTGTGTGTGTGCTCTAAGTAGTGCTGTTGATTGGATTCATGATGAGGTGCAGGTGGCGGTGATTAGTACTCTGGTGATGGAGTGCGCTGTGATTGGTGAACGGTGGAGCCTGACGTGTCTGTGACACTACCGCAGAGCAATGGTGCTCAGGTGCCGCAGGCCCTGTTTTCACATCACATTCCACTGATGACACGCCGCCAGCGTGAGTAACGGCTCCCACATGGATCTGTCAAAAGACACGCTGCCGAAACCCAGCGGCTACATCCAGACAACCTCTCTCGCTGAGAATCAGGACGCCCATGTTTAATGCATTTACACACTGTCCATATTCTCAGTAGCTCCTTTGATCTTTAAGCAGGGATGAAGAGAGGACTCTTGTTACTCCCAAAAGAGCTTCGTGTTGCGTCCAGTGCACTTAGCAGCCAGTTTTAAATCTTAAGTGTGCTAAAACCACAGTCTCTTCTCTTGTCACCATGTATTTGAAAAAATTTAAAGTTTTACTGTCACTTTTGATCAATTTAATCCATCCTTGCCACATAAAAGATTTCTTTCCAAACCAATCTTACTGACGCTAAACTTTTGAACAGTAGTGTGCCAAACACTGAAAAAATTATGCTACTATACATTATCCTAGAGTCTGAAAACACAATGAAAAATCTGGGATTCAAAATCAGAGATTTGTTCACTATATTAGTCATCATTTACACTATACTTTTCAGTACTTAAAAAAAAAAAAAATTATTAGACAGTGGAAAACACATTGCTTTTTGTCTTTCCTTAGAGCAAATAGTATAGGTTTTAGTATAGATTATTGATAATTGGCATTAACATGAAAAATATTGCTTTACTCAGGCACCGTCCATTTAATTCTCCAAATGACTATAAAATGCAGTTTCTGACTGAAAATTGAACAAATCCCACACATATGAGCAAATCCCCCGCTCTTCTCTAAATGCATGTCTGTAAAAGTGATACATGTCTGTTTATTTCTCCTCTCATACTAGTATGAAATGTGACTGTTTATGATAAAACTGGTATCTCAGATAAGACCTCCTCGTAGAGTTTTTCACATGCTAACGTGGCTATGCGTAAGCTTGAGAAATGTCACCCCTGTGCACACTTGGCTACCAAAATCCACAGCAACACATGTGCAATTCATTGTCTCAATCCCAAAAACATGCAAACACACCATGACATCCCAGACTCAAAGACTCAGACTGGTTTTACGATTCACACATTTTCCAAGCTACTTTGTCTGTGACACAGCAGTGACCCTGGATTCTACCTATCACTGGAGAAGAATGAGTTTCAGTGTTATTCTTTCTGTAATTGGTGAAAACAAATAAAGATTACAAAGCCTTAAGTCAATAGAAACATATTTTCATGGACAGCTTCACTTTTTCTTTCTCATTTCACCACATTATTTTTCAGAGAACTCTCCAATAATCTGATACTATCTACCGTATCCTCAAAATGAGCCGATTCTCATGGCAAGATTAAACTATCTGAAATTCTTTCTCATAGTTTTGCTGAAGCAATAATAGAGTTTGCAAAAATCTCCCAGTCCCTTACAGTCTCCCTTGAACTAAAGTTCAGAATCATATGGTGTTTCATTTGAACATATAATAAGGTACTAGGACTAGGTAAATAGGAGTAGCACCACATTTTCATCTTCATGTACTTTAAATGCTTATTATGTTTGTGGACGATGTACAACACATTTTACATGTGTTATTATTAATGAGTTTGCAGTCTGTATTGAATGATGCATAAAAAACTGCCTAGCACAAAATAATGGTTGAAAGTCTTATGAGGCAGAATCTCTAATGAGATTCTTTTTAATAAATCAAAAACGTAGAGAGACTAATTCTGCATGATTCACCAACAAATGACTCTTATGAGTGAATATAAAACATACAGAGTGACCAATGTACCATGATTCCCAAAAGGAATGACTAATGAGCCGATTCTCTTAAATAATCAGTTAAAAACACAAGTTATCAGTTTGAATCATCACTCTGAAACTTTTTCCATGTACAATTCACAGCATTAGCAGAGCAATAATGTCTTTCATACACAAACAAAAGTGAAATTGCACTGTAAAAAAAAATCCCTGTAAAATTTACGGTAAAAAAACAGCAGTTGCCAGAACTTTACCATAAAAAAAAATTCGATAGCAACATTTTAGGTTTTACGGGACAGCACTTAGTTTATTGTCTATTTTACAGTTAATAAACCGCACAATTTAAAGGTTTAAATTGTAATAATTTTGGTTCATAACTGTTTATTTTACACACTAAAATTTATGGTAAAGAAAAAAAAAAGAAGAAAAAAACAGCAGCTGTGGTTGCCAGAAATTTATCATAAAATACAGTAGCAACATTTTAGGTTTTATGTTTGTTTTTTTTGGTGTAAATTATACAATGACTTGTTATTTTTCACTTCCAAAAACTGTAAATTTAATGGTATATTACTGTAAAATTACATTACGGTTATTCACTGTATATAATACGGAAACTTTCTGTAAACCAATTAACTGTTTTTCACCATAGAATTTTTACAGTCTTTTACCTTTAAAAATACAATAATTTTTTACAGTGTATAACTGAAATACACTAAAATGATCAAATCAATCAAACCAAACTGAATCAAATCAGGAAAATATATATATGGATACACAGTCCAATGTTTTAAAAGCTTTTTGCTTTGCAATACTGTGTTATGCTAACATTCAGATGGATTTTTATTCATAATGCGTTCTGAGTCAGTTATTGATTCAACATTAAAGTTTATTTAACTATTAGCATTTAATGCTAAACTCTTTTTCATGCTAAAGATACATGATTCAGGAGGAAAATTCAGTCTCACAAACACGCCCCCTCCAAATCTATGACTATGGAAGAATTACTGTAGCCTCATGGTCACTCTGAGCTTGACGTGCGAAAAAAAACGTGTCCAGAGCTTAGGCTCAGCCAAAGGGAGAGGCATTTCCTGATCCAAACACTGACAGCACACATTCTAATGAAACAGACCATCCGCAAACAAAACCCGCCACCTATTCTCTGGAAATCCCTGTATGCAGCACATTTCTGAGTGTCATCAGTTAGATCAATCAGAGACCCAAAACAAAAGAGAAAAAAAAACCTGAGGTTGGAAACAACTTAGTCAATAAATGACTGGAAAAATCTCTTACTATTGCAGCATGGAAAATTAATACATGGAAAAAAGCCATCACTGTCCAAATCATCCAATACAGACTCTCAACAGGGGAGTTGGTGCGAAATGGCCACCACAACAGAGTTGTGGCGTGGGTGATGTATGGATAGGTTGGACTCCCACACAAACTGTGTGTAGAATGATAAATATGTTTCAAATAACCGTAGACATGAGTTTTCATGGTGGCCAGACTATACATCACACTGTGTTTTAAAGGCTTGTGCATATATCCTTTCCTAGAGCGGTTTGGCTTTTGATAGGTCGGTTTGAATAATGGCACTCACTGCGGCTGTGTGTGTTGTAATAGCAGAGCAGACGGGCATCCGGAAATCCAGTCCAGTGAAAATGGCTGCACCTCATGTACACACTTCACACTCCCCACCCCCAAAACAGTCCCACGAGCAACACGCTGGAATGTGCCACCAAGAAAGCACTGCGACTATCTGTCTTGCACAAACTGAACTGAGTGAGATAAAATGCCACACATGCAAAATTAATCAGACATGCAAAACATGTCGTAGAACCACCTCAAGAACAACACTTGGTCTTGTAAAGCACAAAACATCACACCCTCTACACCTAATATATATCTTTTTCGTAACCTCTACATCTGTTTTTCATCTACAACATCTTTTAACTGGAACATGATTGTTAATTGAATATTGACTATATTGACAGATAAAATGCTTTCACCAGGGGGCGATATGGGATACAAAGTTGGTGGTTCTTCACTCTAAATGATTTTAAAATGCACAACCGCCAAACATGAGAACAAATCCTGAAGATTTATGATTTATGATTATTGTATTTTTTCTAAACATAGTTTTTCTTTACTGATGTAAAAACTGAAGTCAAACTAGATTCTCTTCCTTGGTTCAAAGTAGAATTAAAACAGATTACAAGTAAACAAAACATGTCTAAGAATATTAAGTAAAGTCTAGAAATAATATAAGCGGGTGATTCACCAGTGAAGCATCACCGCCAACGCCCCTTTCCTCCCAAACTTTCCTCTCTTCAGTTTAAAAGGCTATAAACTCTCAAACACACAAATAAAACCTTGTAGACAGCAATAAATTAACTGTCTACTGACTTCAGCCAGTATTTTCTAGACATCAGAGATGCTGTGATCCTCTCTAAGAGTTTTATCATTCACCTAAAAACTGTTTGCATGCAGAAAAAGTTCATTATGATTCACACTCACCGCTGTAGAGAAGCCTGAAGGGTCAAATATTGTATAGTTTGGAAAGGGCAGCCAGATGTGGAGATGAAGTGATGCAAGCGCGAACGTGACTGCAGGGTAAACGTAGTAGTAGTGAAATGAGGAAAAAGTGTGCGCTCCTCCTCTCCAAAATCCTGAACTGCCCAGAACTCTGGTTGGGTGTGGTCTGGAACTCAATACGTGTTGTGCTGTGTTGAGGAAGGGAGGGAGGGGAAGCTTTTCTGGAAGCATTAGGTGTTGACATTATGTACTGAATTCTTTGTGGAATGCTTCCTTTTGAATCTGGAAAAGGTTTAAGACTTCAGAAGTCAACATCACATGTCATTTGTCCTAAAACAGCCCGCTTAAAATGTCTCGTGCATCTATTTTTCCTTTCATTCTCACGTGCTCTCGAAGGAGAGTGTGACAGATTTGGTTGGTGGCTTGTGTGTGTCTATATGTGGTTCTCTGTGGTGGTGGTGTTGAAGAAGACCAAGAGTGCAGAGGAAAGTCTTAGCCTGTTCCTGGCGGGAACTGAGAATGAGGCCAGCAGCAGGAAGAGTGGGGCGAGGAGATTTACTCACAAAGGAAACTGTTAAATCCAACAGCTTCGCCCCCAAATTCAGCCACTGAATGCTCAGATACCTCTCCCTTGTTCTTCTGCTTCTGTGGACATCCAGATGGTTATCCAGATATATAATTACGACAATACAGTACAGTACATATATCAACAGATAGGAATTGTTTAGCTACAAGTATGTATATTTGTAGTTCCACTGCACATATTTATTATGTAACAGCGTCATATTGATATACAGCATTGTTTTATGCCATCTGCAGCCATCTGCAAATATTTGTGTCTTTTCATTTCCTGTGTGCTCCTCCCTTTTGCATTACATCCCCAGGATTCTGGCTCCCTGGGTTTCCTGAGTGTGTGTATGAGATCTAAGCAAGTTGACTTTATGGGTTGACTGACTGTGATCCAGACTAAGACCGGACTGATTGGACAACAGTGCTTAAAAATGGTGTGGTACATTTTAAAACTCTTTTTCTTTCTGTAAACAGCTGTTGCTTTTACAGAAAATGAAGATTCTCAACAAAAAAAGACCAAATATCTTTTTATCTGATCTCAAACTTGGGGAAATTTATGAACTTTACAAACTTTAATAAGGTTAACTAATTAACCCTAATTAAAAGGAAAATTATTCACCATCACTAGTAAATTGTTCAAATGTATAGTGAGATTCTAAACTGAAAATCACAGATTCAAAAGTTTTCAGAATTTTCTCAATTTTAAATTATGATGTAAAGTAATGAAGAAATATTTAAGATTCTCCACTATTTTTAAGACACAAGGTCAATTAAATAACAAAATATGTGAGAATAACCATGTTAACACTTTTTAGATTTCTTTTTTTGCATTAAAATAACTCAAAATAGATTCTACTGACTCTACCAAAGTTAACATAGCAGCCCCTGACATGCCTTTATCATCCATGGGGGTTTCAGAAAATTCCTTGGATGCCTGTACAAAGTACTGTATTGGATTTGTCATGGAAAAACAAATCTTGTCACAGTCTCACTCAATAATTGTGCTTATTTACAACTTCCGGCATGTATCTTTTAAGTTTACCCTAGTTCCAAAATTTTGAAAACTGAATATGTAACAATGCAAAATTCCATTCTAGAAGGAAGAGTTTCCAAGCATGCAAACTCCCCCACTGCTCTTCAGTCACTGCGTTCCTCTTTTGTCGCTCAGCTGTCATATTCTGCAGTGATTACAGAGCAGGCAAACTTTGCTCATGCTATATTTACATTCACTATGGGTTATGAAGTTCAATTGTTCAATTAAAGACAGCAGAAATACAACTTTTGAAAGCACTGCCAAGAGAAATGCCTATGAGCTGCTTTTACACACAGCCCACATTTATGCTGTTCAAAACATATGTACAGAAACAATTCCTACTTGATCATGTCATGCAGGTGAAAACTGGTTCTTGTCTGCCTGTCTTGCACATTTCAGCTGTGTATGCTTTTGTTGACAAAATTATCCGAGCACAGAGGGATGTAATAAAGAAAGTTTAATGCAGTAAAATGTGTATTTACCAGTTAAACTGCAAGATATTGAAGTAAAAGTTACAGCATGTTACAACATTTTTTCTTTTGTCAAATCAACTTCAATAATTATTGTGGTTCAGATAACATAATATTTTGAGTTTCTGTTGATTAAACTAATCGCCTTCATTGTATTAACTGAAATTTTTAATTTCAATGAACTCAAAATTTTAAGGCAATCAGGTAACTTACTTTTTTTTAAAGGATTAGTTCACTTTCAAATGAAAATGACCCCAAGCTTTACTCACCCTCAAGCCGTATATGACTTTCTTCTTTCTGATGAACACAATCGAAGATATTTCAATCCGAGCTTTATATTGGCAGTGATAGAGATCAACGAGTATGAGCTGAAGAAAGGGCTTCCATCTACATCCATCCATCATAAACGTACTCCACATGGCGGGGGGTTAATAAAGGCCTTCTGGAGTGAAGCAATGTGTTTGTGTAAAAAAATATCCATATTTAAAAAGTTATAAAGTAAAATAGAGCTTCTGCTAGACCACCTTCCATATTCAAGTTACGAAGAAAGTGTAAACTGGCGTCGCGTCAGTAACACTTTTTCCATAAGTTTAATAGGGAAGGTGTAGGACGTAGCGTAAGATTTTTGAACTGCAAGAGTTTTACACTTTCTTCACGGAAGGCGGTCTGGCGGAAGCTGGATATTTTACTTCATAACTTGTTAAATATGGATTTTCTTTTTACACAAACGCATCATTTCGCAACTTTTTTACAGTGTAGGTGTCATAATAAAATACTTAAATAATAAAATAAAATACTGTTGGAGTGTGTTAAAGGTAAAGTGTGTAATTTCTGCATAACTTGCATCACCAAATAGAACTTCCATCTAGCACTGGTCTAACAAACAGACAGTCCTGCCCCAAAATCAGACCACTGGTTAAGTCAATGTTGCGATGTTGGTCAGCCCAACTTTTCGTGGAAATCAGCCTATGAATGGCTTATCAAACAGTTACACCCATCATCTCTATGCTTTGTTTACAATTAAAAAGGTTCTGGTTTCGATCAGACATAGCAGGTTTATGTGCTCAGAATTTGTGCTGGATGCCTGGATGCTTCTGGCTCAGTCAGTGCAGTGATGTGGAAACTCTGGAGATCCAGACAGCTGTGAAACAGCATGCCGACTGCCAAACAGCGCAGAGTAAGGTGGAGCCAAAGACTAGGGAGGCCCTACCGTGGCCTCTCTAAACCCTCTGAACTGGTCTAGCATTGTGCTTCAGATCTCTGCCTAATGAGAAAGGATAAATGGAACAAGTTTTGCATCGGGAATCTGGTGTACATTTATGCAGACTAGATCAGATCAGAGCCCAGTGTGTGGATTATTTATTTGTTTGTTTATAGTGTATAGTCTATCATCCTTCCATTGTACTTATCACTATTGTCAAATATAAGTTTTGGAACAACAAACCATCTCCAAGTTAAGGCTGAAGTAAGTTCTTTTTTTTTTTTTTTTTTTTTTTTAATTGCAAGAACAATGACTGTTTTCAAACAGGTTCCCTAAACACTCCTCCCCATCTCGCATTGTCACATCATTGGTTGAACCTCATTAGGCAGAGATGTTGCTATGTTAGGCTGGTATGTTCAAACAAAGCAATGCTTTGATAGCAGCACAGTGAGTTAAAATTTTGGGGAAAATCTACCTATAAAAATGTCTTAAAGGCTTAATGTAATGGTTAATTTTTTATAAAAGTGATGATTCACATTTCAAACAGCTGTAATGAATCATATCCATATGTTCTTAGCCTGTGTGTTCCTTACTGCAAGTGTGAACAGACCATATGGCCTGATAATCAGGATTTTTGAGCAGCCAGGGTGACAAAAGTGCAGAGGAGGAAGGTCAGAAGCTGCAGGCTGTTTTGGGAAGAATGCTGTGGGTGATGACCAGGACACAGGTGGAGAAGTACAGCAGTAAAACCCTGGGGGGCTGAAACGGCTTGGACTACACCATGTCTCTTAACTTTTTAAAAGCAACAAGACTGTTTATTTCCTTATGCGCTGGTAAGTACACCTACTTTACCATATATGCAAAACTCCATATCACAACTGTCCAGAAACAATACAAATCATAGCGAAAAGCATTTGAGTTTTGTGTGAATATGATGTCACTCCTTTTATATGGCAAAAAACAATGTACAGAATTCCTATAGAAATTCATATACATTTTAAAATGCTTTTTAATTGTAAGAATAGTATATTTGAGAATAAAATGAATTTTTACAGTTATTTTAATTTTGAAAGTAACTTAGAGAAATTATATGCATGTTTCCATTTGTTTTCCAATTTTCTGGTTCAAAAAAATAAAATTAAAAAAAGTTGTAATATATNATATAGTATCACAATAATAATAAAAAAAATTAATTAGTTCTTATTAATTTAATTAATAATTATTTAATATTATGAATAAATTATTTTATACATTTAATACTGGAATAGTACTAGATGAATTGTTTTTAATCATTTATAAAAAGTAATTTTTATGTCAGTGGTGTTACCACATTCAAATCTATCTGAATATATGTCCAGAGTCAGTGTAAAACATCACCTAATCCAAAACTTAAACAATCTAGGCAGTAAGATCCTTCTCTTTTATGATTCCTGCTGAGAACCTGAGCTGGTCTTAAACTCTAAGCTCTGTCCATATAGTGTACAGCATGGAGACACCGCCCATTTGCTCGGGGGGGAATGGGGCTAAAAAAGCTCTATTGTGTCAGCAGTAAAACCAGTTCTAACACTCCCTCCAATCCCATCAATAGCTGTGAACAGCACAACATTATTTGCAGGACACGTTTTCCATACAATTTGCATTTCATCTTTCGTTCATTTGTTTAAAAACGTGTGACCCACAGGAGAGCATTTGAGCAGACGAGTCAAGAGCTCTCCAGCCTCAAGACAGAGGCTCCTCTTTCACACTGGCATAAGCAGAATGAATTGCTTTCTCCCTGTTCTGATTAAGCTCAAGAGCTCTCGTAGCCCTGAGGAAGTGGAAGGAAATGAAGACAAAAGGTGGACTTTCTGATGAATATGAAGGAAAGATTTATAAAAGATCTCTAATTGTGCCCAAGCTTCTGAACAGAGTGTAGTTCCTGTCTGTTGTTGGAGCAGTTCTCCTTGTGCCAAGCAGCTCAACAGATTATGTGTGCTTCTGACCATTGATTTGAGACCACACCTTCTGAATCAACAGACCTCAATAACGTCAATAAATAATGAGACAATAAACCAACAGTCAATTGAAGTAAACTTGGCCCTATCTCAGATGGATGACCACCTGGGTTGAGCAACATTCATAAGAACATAAGTTACTCAGTTCACAAATTGGAATTTGAAATGAATTGGTCAGGATTCTATTGAAGTTGAATTTCAATTGGAATGACAGGAAGAGGTATGAACTGCATTGCAAAGAAGTTAAAAGCAGTCATACAATAGCAGACTTTCATTAGTCCAACCCAAGAAAATGGGTGAGAACTAGTCTAAGTTAGGACAAATTAGATCATTCTGGGAAATTAAGTTCTTCCTCCATATGCCATACAATGACACTGAGGACCCTATCATGCACCCGGGCACGACACAAGTGTTTTTTGCTAGTTTCAGCCCAACGCTGTTATCATTTTCACGTCCTGCACCATGTTGTTTAAATAGCAAATGCATTTGAGCCCATTTGTTCGCCCATGGGCGTGCTGGTCTGAAAACGAGGTGTGTTCAGGCGCATTGTTGGTGCATTGCTATTTTGAGGCAATTGAAATAGACTGCGACATTGACCAACAAAAACCTGATCTAAAGTCAATGGCGCAATATATATATTATATATATATGTGTGCACTTTAGACCATCTGCATAGATCGTTAAAATAGGGCCCTGACAGTTAATTTATAAAAAATAGGCCTAATGATAACTACACTGCATCAAAAGAAAATTACACAAATGTGTTTTCTCTAGTATTGGTTCCCCTAGTTCAAACTTTAAAGGGATAGTTCATCGAAAAATTTATATTTGCTGTTAATTTATTCACCCACCCTCACCCTATTCGCCATCCAACAGTAAAGAAGATTTTTAGCTGAAACCGTGGTCCTCGGTGATTCATATAATGGAAGTCAGTGGGTGCCGTCACTATCCCTTAAATTCTGATCTCCAAACTAAAATCATGTTAAAACACACACATTGTTTAAACTTAAAGTGTACTTGCTTAGTCAACTTTAAATATGAGGCATATTAACTGACAGGAAAATCAGTATTATGTAATCTCAAATCAGGGCAAATTGTCACAATATGCATGAAATATTTTTTTCTGGAAAATAACAGTGGTTATAGTTTGTTTGTTTTTTGTAGCCAAGGCTAAGGTATGTATCCACACAAATACTGTATGTAAGTTTAAAAAAAGACCATGAAATATATTCAGTTGAGTAAAAGAAGTGACAACTAGTATCAGTCTCACATACATTAAATAGAAAATTGTATAGTTGCCATTTACAACATTTATGACTTCACTAGCAGTAGTCTTAAATTTGATTACTTCTACCTTCATAAATTCTAATTCAAATTCTACATCCTGTTTGCTTGCTACATTGATTTAAAATTCCAGAACTGAACTAGAATCTGAAAGGTATTCTCAATTCAATTCTGAACAACAGCACACACTCCTGATTGACTTGTAAAACTTATGGCAAGAACCTCCAGAATCTCTTTATCATTGAACATCTCTCACTGGTTAGAATATTTCAGGGTTGAATTACACCACAAGCAAACTTCTAACACACCTTCAATTAATCAGCATTCAGCTACCATTGACTCTGTGAAGAATGTCTGCCACACTCTTCATATGTGGCAATAAAAATCAATCGGCAGAGGTCTATGGTTGCGGATGTGATTTGTAAGCTGTGAGTGTGTTTGCACAGCTGTTTGAAGTCATTGCAGGCAATCCTCTCCTGAGACGAACATCTACTGCTGCCTCCTTCAATGTGACTAATGATCTAGTAGCCCAGTATACAACATCCCTGCCGCACTACACTGCGTTCCATATTATTATGCAAGTGACATATCAGTAAGATTTCAGTACAATAAACATTCAGATTTTAGTTTTTCTAAGAAAATGTTTGTTTATTTATCTATCCATGTCTTTTTAGATAACTGGTATCGATCTCAGACAAAATAATTTGCCAGATCTATGGAAACCCTACTTAGAGGTTGTTCCACATTATAAAGCAAATCACAGTTCTCATGCAATATGGGGAGGAAGAAAAATCTTTCTGAAGATGAAAAGCATGAAATGGTGCAATGTTGTGCAAAAGGCATGAAAACAACTAATATTGTGTGAAACTGAATGGAGATTATCGAATTATCATAAGATTTGTGAGTGATTTAGAGCACAGCAGAACTCGGTCAGATAAAGGCTTATTAATGAAAGTTCCTGTCAAAAAAATTAATTGTATTAAAAGGGCAGCTATAAAAAAAAGCCAGTGTTGAGCAGAAAACAGGTATTTGAAGCTGCTGGTGTCTCTGGAGTCTCAAGAAGCTCTCCAAGCAGGCTGGCAGTTGTGCGTAAAGATGCATTTCAGCCACCATTAACCAAACCTCACAAAGAGAAACATTTACAATGGGTTTAAAAATTAATTTTCAAACAGTTTTATAGCTGTGGTGTTTTTTTGGCAGCATGGGATAGTGCATAGTGCATTGTACAATAGTGCATTGTACTATGCACTATCCTCCTTTTTATACCATAGCTGAAAATGGCCAGTTATGAACCCCACATATCTTGCAAAAGTCATTTTAATACCCTCCATCTCACTTCCCAATATTCCAGTCCAAATCATCACCCGCCAGCTCCTTGCTGACGTCGCAGTCTTGTTGGAACGTGGTGGCCATTCACCAACCATCCAGAAATCCATCCGTTTAGACCATCCATTGTAGTACGGCATTCGTCAGTGAATTAAATTATTTAAAAATGAGTCTTCATGTATTTCTACACCCACTGTAAATGTTTCTCTTTGTGAGGTTTGGTTAATGGTGGCTGAAATGCATCTTTACGCAAAACTGCCAGCCTGCATGGAGAGCTTCTTGAGACTCCAGAGACACCAGAAGCTTCAAATACCTGTTTTCTGCTCAACACTGGCTTTTTTTTATTGCTGTCCTTTTAAAAAAAAATCATTTTTTTGACAGGAACTTTCATTAAGAAGCCTTTCTCTGACCGAGTTCTGCTGTGCTCTAAATCACTCACAAATCTTATGATAATTCGATAATCTCCATTCAGTTTCACACAATATTAGTTGTTTTCATGCCTTTTGCACAACTTTGCACCATTTCATGCTTTTCATCTTCAGAAAGATCTTTCTTCCTCCCATACTGCATGAGAACTGTGACTTGCTTAATAATGTGGAACAACCTCTAAGTAGGGTTTCCATAGATCTGGCAAAATTATTTTGTCTGAGATTGATACCAGTTATCTAAAAAGACATGGATAAATAAACAAACAAACATTTTCTTAGAAAAACAAAAATCTGAATGTTTATTGTACTGAAATATTACTGATATGTCTCTTGCATAATAATTTTGAACGCAGTGTATTCTAAGGAAATATGCATGGTTGACATTGTAAGGAAATGCATGTCTAGATCTTTCCTTTGCTAGGAATGGATTAAATTTATACTGGTCAGAGCACAACAAAAATAGAAAGCTCTCTTCCTTCCTTGCAACTGTTCAGAGTTGAGTGTTTTCCTGGAGCAACTGTGTCATAAATGGTGGTTGCAATGTCACAAGGCCAATTGGCTTGTTGGTCATGGTGACTTGCCATACATAACTAGTTTGACCTCAGACACCTGACCTGTAGAGATTATTGGGTTAAATTTGGTCTGACCATATAGTTTACATATATGAGAGGGCATTAAGTGTTAGGGATCACATACACAGCATTTTCCATCCTGGCACCCACACATTCCTACATGCCAAATTTGCTTCAGCCTCAGTTCAAAAAACCCTCACAAACATCTTGGAATTTCATGATCTCACCAACTGAGAATAAATTGAGCTAATATATTTAGAAATGAGCTTGCTATTCCTTTTGTTACAGGTTGACGTTCCAGAACTCAATCAAACAGGAGTAATTTTCTTTCAGTAAACTAAGATTGAATGACACCTTGCTAATGATGGAGCTTCAGTACAGGATCTTGGACAAGGTTCAATAGACGGCTCCCTTCTGACACAACAGGCACTATGTGTCAGTATTACTGTGCAAACAATCTGATTGAAAACACATTTATCTTCTCCAAACAGAAACTAGCTTTACTTTCCAGAATGCTGGCAAATAAAACAAGACGTAACAAAAACAGCAGTAATGTGATCAGTTCAGAAAAATGGTTTCTTAAATCACTGAAGTCAATCGTGACAAATTTATTTTCCTGCATGTTCTTGGTCTTACTGTGAACAATTCATTGGTGGATGATATTCCAAAGAAAAATTCTTTGAATCTAATCAAAATGTACTAACTCTCCAGCTCTTCCTCTGAAACAACTTTTCCACTGACGTCACTTAGGCCACGTAGACTATTAGATAATGTTAACCAATAGGCCAAAAAAACTACTGAGACATTTTTTCAGGAATCTTACATTCAGTCTGGCTTCATTCTGGTATGTAACAACCATTCGCCAAGATCTGAGAGTAAAAATTCTCAATTATGTATAAAAACCTTTCAAGGCAATGGTATTTGCTTCTCCTGAAGCTGAATCTGTCACGGTTCATGAATCCGCTGTCTCATTCTGGTGTCTGTGTGGTTCTGTGGTGTGTCACCTGATTGTTCGTGTGGGCGTCGCCGCTGATCGTCTGATCAGCGGCAGCTGTGCGCAATTACACCTGCCTATTTAACGCCTTGTCTTTCGTCTCATGTTTGTCAGATCGTTGTTTGGAGTCTTGGTGTTGTGTCCCGTGTTTGCTCGTGTTACATGTTCCTTGGATTGGATTTCTCGTCGTTGTTTCCTGTTACCTGTTTCCTCGTTGGATCGTTCTCTGGTTTTCACCCACGGATTACACGGCACTGCTTCACGGACACACTTCACCAGTCACGACTCATCGGATCTCTCATCGCCCATCGAGGTCCCTGCGTCACCACTCTCCTGCTGTGTTTGTTGTGTCTTACCTGTGACTGACCGTCAGTGTGTGAAGCTCTCAATAAAGAGATTAACTTGCAATTGCATCCGTCATTATTTACGTGACAGAATCAATCAGCGTAATCTAAACTTCATTTTAAAAATATATATATAATTTTTTGCAATCAATTTCATATATAAATAAGTATTAATAAAGTTATATATAACTTTATTATTACTTATTTACCTTTTTTAATTATTACTTAATTATACATTTAATCAAGGGACTAGACTGCAATCACTCACAATGCTAAATCTCTGTTCCACACAGTAACAAATAGTGCAGCAAGGTGAAGAGGGGGAACTAAATGACAAGAGTAGTCCCTTTGATGGTCCAAAACAGGCCAGAATTTGCATGCATGAGATGCTGAATGGATGTGAAGAGCTGGCAGTCTTTAGGGGTGTTTTGCATGTCACACATGTGCTGCTTTTTATTGCCGTTGGAAACGGGTCATACATCATTGTTTGAAAAGAATTATCAAATTCATAAAGAGGAAGCTGGCTGAGACACCCTAACAGTTGTGGAATGAACTGATCCAGATGGACAGAGCGCTCAGAGACATGTCAGAGACATGGCAGCTTTATATGATGAACAGATTTAATTTAGGATTTTAATCACATATAAACATTGATCAGTGACTTTGTATGGTAAGCAGAAGCTCAACTGTACTGGCTTGACGTGCAAGAACAAACCTCATTGATTCTCACGTGTTAAGCAAGTACGGCTGAGCTTCTGTTTACCATATTTGAGTGCTCTATGTATGTTCTCTGATCAGTGTTTATATGTAAATAAAGCCTAAATTTAATCTGTTCCACATATAAAGCGATCGTGTCTCTTCAGAAGATTATACTGCCCAATTTATACGGATTTCTTTTAAGATCTTTTAAGATGAAGCTTTTTGAATGTTCAGACTTTTAATGGAGAAGCAAAAATATCTCATATTTCATAAAAAATATCTCAATTAGTGTTTCAACCGTGGAAAGACGTCAAAAAACAGCTTTTGAACAATGTCACTTAACGTTGACATTTAGCTCAGGAAAGCTGAGCTAATTATATACTTATGTTTGAAAAAAAAATCATAATGACAAGTGTTTATGAAAACCACCTTATATGCAACTGAGTTGTATACAAACATTTCAGTTTTTACTGGAGTGTAATTATTATATCTGAAAATAAATAGCAGTTGAATATAATAGTTTGGGCTCTGATGTTAATTTTAACCTGTAATATTTTAGTAATGTACCAAATGAGAGGGTTCCCTCTTTACAGCATTAGTTGGGAAAGATTTTTTTTTTCCTCAAGAAACTCAAACTATTGGTATCGGCAGATATCATTCTGAATGATCAGCGGAGAAATTTAGTATCAGTGTGTAACACAGTTCGTAAATACGGGAAGAAGGAGGCGGGAACCGGCGAACATTCAACAAAACTTTAATATCAAATAAACAAATACAAAACGAAAATAATGCCGGCAGACCCTCGCGGACGTCTGCCGGCCACACAAACATAATAAAACATAAAATAAAGTCCAGGCCTGGTCCTCTCTCGTCCGTTCACTGTCGTCGCTCCTCCTTTTATGCCTCCGGAGCTCCTCCGTGAGGGACTCGAGGCCGGTGCGCCTCAGGTGACGATCATTAACACTCGCGTCACCGGCCTCGCGCCGTTCCCTCACGGCTCTCGCCCGCCCTGCTCGCCACACAGTGCATCTCTACTTTGAAGTAAAAAATTCTGTCAAACTGATAAGGTTCCAGATGCTTAAATGATATAAAATACCTAACGTGTTCTATGCAACCAATAAATGTTGACTATTACTTAACTACAGTTGTGTGGTTTCACCTAACTTTGCAAGTGTGGATGATAGGTAAACTATCACAAAAGATAATTTTGTAAAAATAAATAAGTAAACAAATAAATAACTCTAATGAGGAAGAGTGCCCCGATAAACGGTTTGCTCTTCAATTTCCTCGATGTTCAAACCAAATCTATTGTGCGCCCTTGCATATCTGTCTGTTGTGCTTAGAAATTTGAATGAATCTTACACCTGGTGGGGTGCACAGGGAGAACTCCTGTACAAGCCCGTGCAGCGCTCCAGGTCTGTAAACAATGAATTGGCCTCCTGCTCCAGTGTGGCCTTGAAGTCAGCCAGCCAGCTGCCGCATTGTGTCACGTGCATCACTGAGGCACTGCTCCAGCATGTTTATTGTCTCATGGATATCCCAGGCCTCAATGCTACACACACACACATATCATACTATATCAGAGAGGTCTAATATTACATATAATTGTTGTGCCACTGGCTCTACTGTTAGATTTCTTCCTGGTTCTACATCAAAAGTTTCAGTTGCAAAGGCAGTCTATGGAAGGAAATCTGAAAGCATTCTGTCATCAAAAAGATCTTCATTTGTGTTCCAAAGAATGAAAATCTTACTGGTTTGGAATGACATGAGGGTGAGTATTTAATGACAGAATTTTAATTTTGTGGTAAACTAACCCTTTAAAGTTAACACGAAATCAAAATTGACAATTCTTATTTTTTTTATGGAATGTTGCATTTATAATAAATTATTAATCTGTGCACAACTTTTTTCTTTTTTTTTTTTTTAATCGTGGGCCTTCATAATCTTTAATCAAAATAATTTCTCCTTCTTGCAATGACAACTCTGTTTACTGGTGCAAGGGTGGGACAATCTGTCACTTAGATCACAGCAATAGCAAACCACAACCAACCAATCAATCAATTCCCAATTAACAAAATCAAGTCCCGTCCCACATTTTTTCTTGTTCGAGAAGCTGTTTCACTCAGATATACGAAAGTAAATAAAACACTATCGCAGCAGTTTCATACCGAATTTAAAGGGTTAGTTCACCCAAAAATGAAAATTCAAACTGCCAAAGTCACGTGATTTCAGTAAACGAAGCTTTGTTACGTATGTCATAAATGTTTCAAAACATTTTAAAATTTCAATGTTTCACGTGACTTTGACAGTTTGATACACGCTCTAAACCACTGATTCGAAACAAAAGATTCGTAAAGCTTCGAAGCTTCATGAAGCAGTGTTTTGAAATCGTCCATCACTAGATATTGTTGAATAAAGTCGTTATTTAGTTTTTTTGGCACACAAAAAGTATTCTTGTTGCTTCATAAAATTAAGGTTGAACCACTGCAGTCACATGAACTGTTTTAAATATGTCTTTAGTAGCTTTCTGTGCATTGAAAGTGTTAATGATCATGCCGTCAATGTAGGCCTGCACTGAGTCATCGGATTTTATCAAAAATATATTAATCTGTGTTCCGAAGATGAGCAAAGGTCTTACGGGTGTGTAACGACATGAGGGTGAGTAATTAATGACAGAATTTTCATTTTTGGGTGAACTAACACTTTAAAAATACTGCCACTAAAAGTCAGGGTGGACTCAAAAAGTCAGAACTTTCATTTTTGGTTGAACCATCCTTTTAACAGACATGCCACTTTCTTGGAGAAATCTCCAAGCTGGCCCACGGTTCTGATGCGGGCTCCTTGTCTGACAAAATAAAACGTGAGCATTGAGAACTGTAGGCTAATATTACCATGAGAGGCATGTAGGGCTCTGACACAGCTGAAAGATTTCATAACAAGAGCAGACAGCATAAACAAAGGGTGAGATGTGGGCCAAACAATAATCGACTCTAAGGAATGTGTGTCTTTAAAGATAGATGACAGCTGAGTATGTGAATGAACACGGGCTGACCCGAGG
Source organism: Anabarilius grahami (assembly GCA_003731715.1). Taxonomy (NCBI): domain Eukaryota; kingdom Metazoa; phylum Chordata; class Actinopteri; order Cypriniformes; family Xenocyprididae; genus Anabarilius; species Anabarilius grahami. Next base: position 3,882,011 of record RJVU01053643.1, on the reverse strand, counting down.
GATTTGTGAGGAGCAATACTCTAAAATAAAAGGCACAGTGATATTATTATTACCAGCACAATTAAAATCTCATATAAGTGAAGTGAAGTGAAGTGACATGTGGCCGGAACAGGTAAGCAAATTAAAATCTGAAAATATTAAGATCTTAAGCTGCTTGTTAAAACTTTTCTTGAAGGAACAGTTCTCAAACTCATAAATTAATTTATTATTTAACATTACTCACCTGAATGGTGTTCCATATCTGCATGCGGATACCTTTTCCATAGATGCAAAAGAAAAAATAGTCACTTATCCATACACAAGAGAGATTTACATTGACATGTCCGTCAAGTTTTACCGCGCAATATTTTTGGTCAGATTAACAGGCCGACACGGCAGAAGAAATCATATTTTATCCGAGACTGCATTCTGAATTCAATGCAATATCATGGCGAGAAACACGTCTTTCTCTCATCGTGGGAAAGGCTAAACAAACAAAAATTTCTATTCGAAGAATCGATTAACTGCACGTCGCGCACTTTAGTTTGATTCACGAGCAAATGACTCTTATGAGATTCTTTTAATGAATCGTTCGAAAAGAAGAACTCACCGATTTGAACCAGACAAACCTTCCCTGAGAGGCAGAGAGGTTAATGAATTAGTCTGATTCACTTCACTTACTGAACAGGAAACGTTTGGAATAATTAAGATTTTTTTAATGTTTCCGGAAAGAAATCTCTAAATGCTCACCATCTGCATTTATTTTATTAAAATTGCAATTTAAAATTATTATTATTATTATTTTAAAATGACAAAAATGAATTTATATACGCACTTTCAGCTGTTAGACCTTATAGACAGATGTGTATTTCCAAATAATGTCCAATCAATTTAATTTCCACAGATTTACACCTCAAAGATGATACTGCAAATGTATCAAAATTTTGGTTTTGTCATTATGGAGTGTAGATAGATGTGGAAAAAAATAAAAGCATTTTAACGTAAGGCTAAAACAAAATGTGAAAAAAATGAAAGAATTCAGAATGCTTTCTGAATCCACACACACACACACACATGTTCGTTTTTATGATTTATGGGGACATTCCATAGGCGTAATGGTTTTTATACTGTACAAACTGTATTTTCTATCCCCCTACACTACCCCTACCCCTAAACCTAACCATCACAGGAAACTGTGCACACTTTTACTTTCTCACAAAAACTCATTCTGTATGATTTATAAGCCTTTTGAAAAATGGGGACATGGGTAAATGTCCTCATAAGTCACCCTCTCCTTGTAATAGCTATGTCATACCCATGTCATTATACACATTTGTGTCCTGATATGTCACAAAAAAACGCGCGCACACACACACACACACACACACGTACATTTATTGTTTTGCTGAACTCCTCTAGTCTATACTGGTTATTTATTTATCTTTTTATTATGGTCTGTTTTAGCTCACTGCTGGTCCTCTCAATCTAGGAAATCTCCTGCAGGGTCTGTGGACAGAGCACAAGAACAAATTGTGGCAGGTATGCTGTCATATTCTGATACTCTAGTGTGTCTCAAGCACTCCAGTCTGTCTATGTGGGCTGATGTTTCTGTCTGACTCTTTTATTTCTTTTACAGTGCTACGGAGACAAATGAGAAATGGCAAGTTTAGCACATTTGTAGTGAGTGAATGCAATCATAGTGATGGCTGTGATGCCAGCGAGCCACTCCCTCTGGGCAGCAAGCTGGCATTCTGAGTCACTGCAACAATGCACATTTGCATTCTCGCTTTTCTCTTTGCTTTACCAGCACTTTATAAAATTCACTCACACATCAGAGGGCTCGAGATTTGTTTAATCTTGTTGATCTTTCTTTCCTCAGAGAGAAATCTATCCTGAATGCAACCTTATCTGGTTCATTTAGCATGTTGTTTGGTTATTAATAAAACAATGTTTTTTTTCCGAACGATGGCTGTTTTCACTGGATGTTCGCATACATACTCTCTTGGGAGGAATTTGAGGTCAGAATAACACTATGTAGCCTATTCTATCCATTCCAGTTTGGTGATTACTGTAATTAACTTTCAAAGAAAAAAGAGCTCCCGCACTTAATAGCCTACTAAGCACTGAGTTTACATTAGATGAATTATAGACACAGCAAAGACTGGTTTCTCGCAAGCATTCCTCCAAATATATTGGATTAAATGAAGTCTTGGCTGAAATCCTGGATCATCCATAACACATCTACTGTTCCACTTGGAATCATTAAGACACTTCATTGAACAGAAGTCATGTTGTTCTAAAATAACAAGTGAGGGCTGTGTATGATGCAAATCCACCGCAGTCCGTATCGCTCTCTGGGCGGCTGTACTGGAATACTGGAGATCAACTCTCAATGATCCACAGAGCCGTCACAAGAGAACACTTGTTAACAAGTGTTGAACATGTCTCTGGCCCTTCAGGGTGAGTGCGTCCATGGATATTGGTCGCGCATTCTCCGCTCTCCTGGAGCGCTCGCCGATCAGCCTCGTGTTGATTGAAGTGAGCTCTACAATCCTTTGTCCTGGCCTGTAAGTGTGGGGTATGGCAAAGCTTCGAAAGAGCAAAATCTAATCCCGTAGACATGACTGCTCACACTAGCCTTGGAGGCTAATCTGCGCAGGAGTGCGAGTTGGCCTGAGGAAGTGGAGCAGATTTAAGTCTTTGTCCTTGAGGCCTGGAGGAAAGACCCATCACATGGGGGCTTATCTCAGTTTCTCCACTATGTATCACAGAGCCTACTTCTCAAAGGGTTTAGGTTGAAGAACAGAATCTTCTATGGCTGCTTAAAGTTCACTTTAAAATGAAAATTACCCCAAGATTTACTCACCTTCAAGCCATCAAGTGTATTTGACTTTCTTCTCTCTGATGAACACAATCGGAGTATTAATAAATATCCTGACGCGTCCAGTCTTTATAATGGCAGTGAATGGGACCAACGATGAAGCTCAATAAAGTCCATCCATCCATCATAAACGTACTCCAATGATAAAGGCCTTCTGGAGTGAAGCGATGCGTTTGTATTTAACAAGTTATGAAGTAAAATATCTAGCTTCCACCAGACCGCCTTCCGTATTCACTCACTTTATCCTCACCAAGCAATAGAGATACAATCCTCATTGACTTCTCAAAGGCTTTGGGTTGAAGAATAGCTCCTTAAAAGAAAAGTATACTCTGGTAAATAATAAAAAAAAATACATGAAAATGTTTATAGTAATAAAAACCCTTACCCGAGAAGCAGGGTAGTCATGTCCAAATATGTATCTTGAACTTTTTTACTTGTCAGGTGGCCATGAAGTTATTTTTTCTCACAAAACAATTTTAAAAGGTATAAGCCTCATTGACTTATATGGACTATAAATCTGCAGTTGCTATAAATGCTAATCACATTTTTTAAATGCAGGTGTGCTGGTGTACCCAGCATGCTTCTTAAAGGATTAGTCCACTTTTAAATAAACTTTTTCTGATAATTTACTCACCCCCGTGTCATCCAAGATGTTCATGTCTTTCTTTCTTCAGTCGAAAAGAAATTAAGGTTTTTGATGAAAACATTCCAGGATTATTCTCCATATAGTGGACTTCAATGGCCTCCAGACGGTTGAAAGTCAAAATTACAGTTTCAGTGCAGCTTCAAAGGGCTTTAAACGATACCAGACGAGGAATAAGGGTCTTATCTAGCGAAACGATCGGTCAGTTTCGAAAAAAAATACAACCGTTTATGCTTAT
>RJVU01053643.1:3847427-3863940 GCA_003731715.1 Anabarilius grahami | reverse complement strand
CTTAAACCCAATTGAGCATCTCTGGAGAGACCTAAAAATGGCTGTCCACCAACGTTTACCATCCAACCTGACAGAACTGGAGAGGATTTGCAAGGAGGAATAGCAGAGGATCCCCAAATCCAGGTGTGAAAAACTTGTTGCAGCTTTCCCAAAAAGACTCATGGCTGTATTAGATCAAAAGGGTGCTTCTACTAAATACTGAGAAAAGGGTCTGAATACTTAGGACCATGTGATATTTCAGTTTTTCTTTTTTAATAAATCTGCAAAAATGTCAACAATTCTGTGTTTTTCTGTCAATATGGGGTGCTGTGTGTACATTAATGAGGAAAAAAAATGAACTTAAATGATTTTAGCAAATGGCTGCAATATAACAAAGAGTGAAAAATGTAAGGGGGTCTGAATACTTTCCGTACCCACTGTATATATTCATCCAAAAATAAAAATAATGTAATTTATTACTCACCCTCATGTCGTTCCACACCCGTAAGACCTTCATTCATCTTCGGAACACAAATTAAGATATTTTTGATTAAATCCCATGGCTCAGTGAAGCCTGCATAGCCAGCAATGACATTTCATGTCCATTAATGTACTAAAAACATATTTAAATCAGTTCATGTGAGTACAGTGGTTCAATATTAATATTATAAAGCGACAAAAATATCAAAAGCCATCGGATTTCAACAAAAATATCTTGATTTGCATTCCGAAGATTAACAAAGGTCTTACAGGTGTAGAATGACATGAGGGTGAGTAATAAATGACATTATTTTCATTTTTGGGTGAACTAACCCTTTAAATTTATTTGATCAAAAAAACAGTAATATTGTAAAATATTATTACAATTTAAAATAACTGTTTTTTTTTTTTAAATATATTTTAAAATGTCATTTATTCTTGTGATCAAAGCTGAGTTTTCAGCATCATTACTCCAGTCTTTAGTGTCACATGATCCTTCAGAAATCATTCTAATATGATGATTTACTGCTCAAGAAACATTTATTTTTACTACTACACATATTATTAAGTTGTGTACAATTTTTTCCAGAGGGAAAGTACATTTTCAGATTTTGATTAAAGATTATGAAGAAGTTATTTTAAATTGTAATATTTCACAATATTACTGTTTTTACAGTATATTTAATCACATAAATGCTGTCTTGGTGAGCATAAGAGACTCCTTTCAAAAACATTAAAATACCAACCCCAAACTTAATATATGTACTACGTATATTAAAAAAGATAGAAATTTTACTCTTTTATTTGGTAATGAAAGTGGGCGTGGCATTGAATTGTTGCCTTTCAGCCTTAAGCAGGGGGAAGGGAATCAGTGATCAAGTGACACATCCTGACTTCCTGTGGTAGGGTTTGTATATACATCTCTGTATTTTCATGAAACTATGTTCTTTGTCCCATGTTCTAAGATGTTGTTCAATGGCCGTGCTCCTAGTAAAAGAAGCTGTGTCCTTTATATTTATGTTGGCTTTGTTTATGCCCACTGTTTTTTGAGTACTTCCTATGTACTTTAGCACATCCAGCCACCCACTCTGGTTTTTTGGTTTGCTAGTAAACGTTAGGTCAGGTTATACAATTAAACATTGTAGACTGACATCATGAATTAAAATAATGCGTTGTGCTCTTGTAATAGTGTAGATTATCATAGTAAACATATTGTTTACCCTAAGACTCATTTCTTGCTAATAAGCAACTATGTATTGAATTTACTCAATTTACATTTTAATAGGTTGAGCGCTTCAGGCTTTGAATGAAGGTTTGAAGAGTAGAGGTGTGGCGTTCACTCACAGTAACTGGAGCAGTGCGATGAGGGATGAGGTCATCTTTAGAGCATAATGAAAAGCATTATGTAGCTGTTAATGAGGAAGATTATGTGTTAATGTTGATAACTGGATAAACCTGATGTACAGTAGTAATCAGATCAAGTGCAGACATCTTATTGAAAAATCCTACATTTAGTTTCGTATATACTTTATGCTGAAACTCAGTGAAATTTTGGTGCAACATATTTTAATGTTAAATCACTATGTTAGAATATGTTTGTACCAAAAAGCAAAGGCTGTACAGATATGCTTTGTTTGAACAATTGTGAGGTTTTTTTATTTCCATATGGAGTCTGTCTCATAGTTTTGATTACAGGGGAATACTCCGCCCAACTGAAACTGGGAAGAGACTTGTGTTTGACCTAAGAATGTCTTGTTCTTGTGCCATTTTAAGTGCTTTAGGCTGTTGCAAACACCCTTTTTTGGTTCTTGATTCTATGAGTAGAATCCACACATTTAGTTTTTTCAAAATCTCGGGCTGTTTTCATATTTCTTAGACATTTCTATTAAATATCTTTCTGTTTGTCTGTAGAGATACAGTGACATATTTTCATAACTTGCTTCTAGACATGTGAAGAAGTAAGATATAAGAATTTCCCTTTGGATGAACTCTCTCTTCCTCCTCATTTTTAACAGAAGATAAATACCCTTTATGAGAGAGCTGTGCCTATGCAAAACCTTTTCTCCTTTTTTTCACTATCCCAAGCTGCTTTCTAAGGAAATGCTGGTGGTTTAGTAGCTGTCTGCAGAATCCTGATGAATATAGCAGCCACTTGTTTTGATGGTTGAGAATAATTGACTGCAGCTGGACAGTTTAAAAGTCCCATTTCTTTAACAGTATTGTTAACACATTTGATCAGTCACTGGATGATCATTTATTTACATTTACATTTATGCATTTGGCAGACGCTTTTATCCAAAGCGACTTACATTGCATTATACTATACATTTGTATCGGAGTATGTGCAATCCCTGGGATCGAACCCATGACCTTGGCATTGCTAGTGCCATGCTCTAACCACTGAGCTACAGGAAAGCCTTATGTGGTGTGACCATTCGCTGAGAGGTCTTTGAACATGGCTCAGGAATCTCCCCTTTTGGGCTTTGAACCAACAACCTTTGGGTTACTAGTTCAGGTCTTTTACCGCTCAGCCACACCAGCAAATGTCTCTTTGCTTCTCTAGAAGCACATAGGCTACAATAGCCAAACCTACATCTGGTCCCAAACAGGCCTTTTTGTGGATGTTCCATATTCCCTAAAGAGTTCCATGGGATTCTTAGCATTTTTGAAAGTTTAAGACGTGCCCTCCCTTCCTCGCTCAACATATATTTGATGAGCCCTGAGGGTTTTCAGACATTGATTTAAGAAGGCCAACTAAGACATGTACGTTTTTGTTTCTAGCCCAAGAAAAAGGGAAGTACTGGAAAAGACGAGCGGTTGCCAGAAGAAAAGTATTCAGACTCTGGGAGGAAGTGGTGTGACTTCCCCTGTAGCTCTGCAGGAGAATCCCTGACTTTTGCCACTATGGTCTTGGCCTCTCTACAACCCTGCTCACTGGGCGGCCATTTCCTTAGAGAGAGCAAAATGGAGAGTGAGGGAACCTGCTCGGTTCCTGTGGGACTGTTAAGTGGGGTTCTGAGCTCCTTCTTTGCTGCTTTCACTCCCCAGTTTGCTTTCAGTAAATTTCCTTCAGGAAACAGAAGAACAGGGAGGGAGAAATAAACATCTTCTGAGTGTGACCATAACAAGAGCGTGCTGCTTAATTCAGCCGTCGACAAATAACATTTAACACAAGCCAGGGGCAAGAAGGTCATGCATTTATTAGACTCTATATTTGATTTTTAAACTAAATACACTTAACATTTTAAACAAATGCTTTGAGAACTTGTCCTGTCTTTGTTGTAGGAAAAACAAGGGCTCACTTCCATGGATCCAAAAAGTCAAATCATCAGCACATCTGGAATTTTTCTTAGTTCCTGTCATGTCCACGAATTAGTCACACACACAAACACTAAATCATGGCTAGAGATTTGCTCTGGTTTGATTATCTAAACATATGCTATAGTATAATCCATTGGGCATGCAGTAGCCCTCGGGGGTCTATTGTAAGAGATGAAGAAGAGTTTTAATGATCTCCTTTACAAAAGCCAGGAATATCATCCCTCTAAAACATTCCCAGTCCTTTTTTCCCAGTGCCTAATGACATCTGCAGCTGTTTCTGTGAGGCCCTGTTGAGGTGTTTTTAGTGATAGATAGATAGATAGACAGACAGACGGACGGATAATGGTTAATTAGAAAGTGATCTGATCTGTTGACAAATGGTTTAAATTCAAACAAATTTAATTATCTCACCTCTATAGTTTTGGCAGTATTTGTTGAAGTGTTCTGGATGTTATCACTCACCCTGATGCACATTAAGCAATTCAGTTCAATTTTTTTTTTTAAGCACATTTAAACACAACACATGCTGTTCCAAAGTGCTGTACAGAATCAGTAAAACGACAAATCCACACAACATCAGTCAATGATCAAAATTAAGACCCTATTAAATGTTAGTGAATAATAGTACGTTTTAAGAGCCGACTTAAAACGAGACGAAGGGCCAGACTTAACATGCAATGGGAGACTGTTTCACAAACTTGGGCACTGGCTCTTATCTCACAGCTCTCCTCCACATCTGGCCTAGAGTTCAAATATAACAATCAGGTCTGGTATACATTCAGCCCACACCAAATCATGGCTGTACAGTCAGACATGAGAGACCACATCCCTGATGATTTCATTCAGACCATGAAGGCCATGGAAAGGTTATGTTTCCTAGTCACAGCAGGGTAATGTGGCATTCACAGATGAGTTTAAATAGCTTAAACATGTATTGGAGGTTGTTGTGGTCTGTGTGAATAGAGCTGGAACTGAAGTGATGGTCTTATGTAATGACTTATGTATGAGTCAGTGCTAGTGAGACTGAAGCTATGTGTGTGAGTCTGTGAGAGTTGCTGACTCATTAACTGTGCTACACTGGCATCTTGTGTTAACATCGTTGTACTGCAGTGGTGCAATTTTCATTTGCTGTCGAAAAAAGACCTGTTCAAATCCCAACCTCTTTGCTTTGCTTTGCTTTTTGTTTTATTAAAGCAAATAAGATGAGCAGGGGACTAAATTGGACTGATCAAATGTACACATTTTGCCACATTTTTTATACAATAATTGTTCCGCCTAATCAAACGTCTGGTTAAAAGGCACACTAAAAATTAGACATCAAATGTTTACATAATTCATATCTATATTAAACCAACCTTATGCCAGTTGTCGTGCTTATTTATTTATGTATGTATTTATATATTTATTTATAGGGATGCACCGATATTAATATCGGTATCGGACCCGATACCAAGCTCATGTACTTGTACTCATAAAAATACCCCCGATACCAAAGACCGATACCTCACGTGACGTAACTGACAGAATTTTCCGTGCACAGAGACACCGGCAGCAGCAGCAGAAACAATGTCAGCCTCAGAGGTGTGGAAATACTTCAAAATTAGTGATGATAACACACACATTGCGAACTACATGCTTTCGTTATCTATTAGTAAGGCGGGATAGGCAGAATCGCGCTGAATGACACAGACCAGAAGCGCTCTCCCTTTCTTGCGCGCGATCCCAGTTCTCTCAGACTGCGCGCGATGAGTTCTCCTCGCGCCTGAGTGGTCAAATGCACACATAGTTGTCAAAATGTCCATCGTGTGAAGTATCTCACGTAAATACAGTCGGTTATGGCTTAAGTGGACGTAACATTTGGGTGAAAACAGGATATGTGTCAGTATCCATGGATTCTGTCTTAAAGGGACTGTAGCCTATATTTGTCATTAATGTTAATAAAACAACAAAATATGTTAAATAAATGTATGCATGGTAAATAAACCTACTGTATCTGAAAAACAAGTTTATTAAATTTTTATCTCTATATTATTTATTGTATTGTTTGTAAAAAAAAAAAAATATATATATATATAACAACAATTTATATATATTGGTAATTATTCCCTTTGAAGGTTATTGGACACTGAAATTTTGTTCAAGTTTGTGACAAGCACATAACATTTTTGTTTTTCATTAGAATAATAATAAAGAATCTGTCCTCCATTCATTAGTCTCACTGTGTTGTGCTTGGAAAACTGCAACATCAAAAAAAAAAAAAGATAGACAGAGAGAGAGAAATGTATAGGTATCGGCGAGAACTAGGAAAAAAGTATTGGTACTCGTACTCGGTCCTTAAAAAATGGTATCGGTGCATTCCCATTTGTTTATTCCTGTTCCAGGTAGCACTCCTAGATGTGGACATCTGTGGACCATCTATACCAAGAATAATGGGCTTAGAGGGGGAGCAGGTATGTCACTGCAGAGACAGACTTCATTATGCATCATATTTGTGTCAGAATGCTGAGATGTCTGAGTGGTTTATAATTTTATTCTGTCTTTGTTTAACCCATACGTTTCTGTTAACGGGTGAAGATAATCCTTTCTACCCCTCATGTCTGAATCCATTATCACTGATAGATTGAACTCTGGTAGAATTCTTGGTCCCACTTTATATTCGGTGGCCTTAACTACTGTGTACTTACATTTAAATTAATTATTTGACACAATACACTTATTGTGTACATACGTTTTACACAATATTTTTACTTATATTTGTAAAAAACCTGCATGTAATTACATCTGTAATAAATTTCTGTAATTACATTTATAATTACACTGTTGACCAATCCCGCATTGTTTTCTATGAGTGTACGCACACCGGCGGCGACATTCGGCACCTGTCCGCGCAGCCCAGCTATGACTCAAAAAACAATAGAAAACAATGCGTTCGAATTTTAAAGACGTGGCGCGGTGCTGTGCGGCGCTGAGCTTTGCGTCCGGTGTGCAAGCCCCTTTACACCTTAACCCACCCTTAACCTCCTGCATCCCTTTGTCCTTGTACAAGGACATTATCTTTTAGTGAATTTCTCTGACACCATACATGTCACAGTTTTATGTAAACTATGTAAACATTCACACATAGTTTGATTCTCAGTAGGAAGATCAAAGACTGACAAAGCCCCCTAACTATATTGAATCTAATCAGTAAATAAATGCCATTGTGTTCTCCTTGAATGCCCAATACAGTGTATTTCCCCTTAGTTTTTCATGTGATGTTATATCAGGATGTAAGATCAGCAGACCTTAAACGGTTGTTAAATTTGTAATCCCACATAGGGAAAGAAATTACATATCAATATTCCTATGAAATATTACATATTATTTTGAAAATGTTGCCAACTCTTAGTCCCATTATTACACTTATTTTTCATTCATGTTGATCCAAGAACACATTAATATGCAAATTAGATACAGTGTATAGATTGTGTATACATTGCATTGAATGGGAAAACCTGTGTATTTCCATTTTACCCACATACTGTAAAATGGTATATCAGTTCATTCCATTATATCTTTCATAACATAGTTGAGAATCATCTTTAAACAAAGTTTGGTTAAAAAAAAAAAATCCCAACATAAAAAACCGATTGGTGAATGAAAAAAAAAAATCCCATTGTTTTTGCCTGTACATGTCATTTCATGTCATTTTAAATTTTTGAACAACCGAGTCCTGTTGTCCACTTATGAGGACATAGCATAACATAAGAATAAAGTATCATTTTTCAAATAAAAGTTTTTTTCTATTTGTTTTGTATGGTCTTAGCAATGTAATGACATGAAAAAATACTGAATTAAAAAAAAAAAAAAATTCCGGGTATCAGGAGGTCAAACCTAACTATACCACCAAACCTGTCCCTAACCTTTGCTGTATCCCACCTCAAAAGTGTTTTGGAGTACAGTATGAACACAATAAGTACACTGTACTTATTTTTGAGACAACTAATATAAAGGGGGACCAAATTCTCTATTTTTCACTTGACTCTTATGAAAAGATTTTTAATGAAGTAAGACCATGTCTAGTTTTAGAATTTTTATCCAAGATAAAAATTTAAAACCTATTTTTCATTTGAAATCTCTTTCTCGCTATGAATATAGCCGGGGTAGCTGGCGTAGCTGGCGTGGCGTTAAAGTATAAACAAACAAACTGTCTTTGTTTTATTTGCAGGTTCACCAGAGTGGCTCAGGCTGGTCCCCAGTGGTGAGATTTAAAAAAATATAAATATTCTTTTGATTTGGATTCTGATGACCCTTCATTGGTTCATTTTTACTTGCTGATATATTCTCTGTGTCTAGTATGTTGAGGACAACTTGGCGGTCATGTCTATCGGCTTTCTGCTCAGTAGTCCAGATGATGCTGTAATTTGGAGAGGCCCCAAAAAGAATGGTGTGTACTTCACTTTATCATTTTTATATATTTTATTTAGAGGTTTAAATTTTCTCCCTCATAGTCAAGCAGTCTTAATTTAGCTGTGAGTTGCATTTAAAGCAAAAGTGTGACAGTATGTGCTAACTGACCTCAAAGCAGTTATTTGTAAATCTGTTCACTTGCATGATACCCCTGATAGTGCAGCATAGTCATTAGTCTTGCACAAGCCCACAAAACCATGTGACCTTTTTGAATTCCACCCAGAATGCTCGACTTCAAAATGCTAGGGGAATTCAAACACATCTGTCAGACCACTCGTGAAAAAAAGCGTCATAATGCAGGTATTAAAAAGTCTGAGTACATGAATCACACCTTGGTGTTGGAGGAGTATGAAAATGACCACCCAAAATGTTTGCCTACTTTCCAGAGCAAGTCTAATCATGTCCTCGGTGTAAAAGATGTCAGGTACATGTGGTGTTTTTACTGTGGGTAGGAGTCAAATGATTGCTGGTTTAATGGTTAAGTATATCTTGGTGCCGCATGTTTGGTTTCATGTAGCTGTTTTTAAATAAAATGTTTCCACTTGGTTAATCTGCAGGTTTCATTTCAGTAGACAGGTTTTTCATCTCAATCTCTGCCAATCAGTGTGCAATAACTGGTGCTTCTTAGTGTACATGTAAATGTAATTAAATAAATTACATTTTGAACTAGTGGTAGCTGATACAAGCAGGGTACCCACAGGTCATGGAATTTCTGGAATGTCATGGAATTTTAAAAGGTCTATTCCAGACTTTGAAAGTCAGGGAATTTTATAGATTTTTTGTCCTAGTCATGGAATATCAGGAATTTTTTGTTTGTCCCTTTTAAAGGAACACTCCACTTAAAAAAAAAAAAAAAAAAAAAAAAGGCTAATTTTCCCAACTCCCCTAGAGTTAAACAGTTGAGTTTTACCATTTTCTAATCCATTCAGCCGATCTCCGGGTCTGGCGGTACCACTTTTAGCTGCCGCTTAGCATAGTTCATTGAATCTGATGAGACCGTTAGCATCTCGCTCAGAAAAATAACCAAAGAGTTTTGATATTTTTCCTATTTAAAACTTGACTCTTCTGTAGTTACATCGTGTACTAAGACTGACGGAAAATGAAAAGTTGTGATTTTCTAGGCCGATATGGCTAGGAACTATACTCTCATTCCAGCGTAATAATCAAGGAACTTTGCTGCCGTACCATGGGTGCAGCAGGCGCAATGATATTACGCAGCACCTGTGCGTAATATCATTGTTTTAAATAGGAAAAATATCGAAACTCTTTGGTCATTTTTGAGCGAGATGCTATTGGTCTCATCAGATTCAATGAACTATGCTAAGCTATGCTAAAAGTGGTTCCGCCATACCCGGAGATCGGCTGAATGGATTAGAAAACGGTAAAACTCGACTGTTTAACTCTAGGGGAGTTGGAAAATGAGCCTATTTTCAAAAAAAGGTGGAGTGTTCCTTTAAATTTTAGTTTCCATTAATCAAAATGTGATTTTTCTATACCGTTTCTTTTTATTTTATTTATTTTTATTTATTTTTTTATCGCGTTGTCACGCATTTTACATATTGTTATAGTTAGGCTATTTTTCAGCTGCATTTTGTTCCCTTCCCACTCGTCAACTGGCAATCACTTAAGTCAAATGCAGTCACCTCTACCTGTTAACTAAGGCAAACATGCCAGGAAAATGCAAATTTCAAGAGCTTTGGCTACAAAATGACCACTTCTAAGACTGTCCTAACCAGCCGCGACACGACAAAGAATTCTATTTTTGAAATGGTTTCTATATTTCTGGTATTTTGCAGCTAATAGTTCAGGTCATAGAGAGGGAACAGGGACATAAATGCACAATGAAAAGTATTTATTGCTTACAGTTTGAATGTTCGTTTCCTTTAATTTAAATTGTCCATTGTTGTTCTCATAGTGGCTATTAAAGTCATGCAAAATTATATTCAAGCTCAAACAAGTGTATTTCATGACAAAGATTGTCAGTCACTGAGTATATATTTTGAATAATGTTTTATGGTTTAATTTTGTTTGATTTTCGTGTTTAGCTGCGAACAGAGCCCGCCCACACTCTGTTATGATTGGCTGTGATTTATGATTGATTTTGTCGTCTTGTAGCTTTGTCATGTCTGGTTAGGACCTTAGGACACGGTAAGCTTAAAAAAAAAAAAATAAAAAGACACGGTAAGCCGCCTTTTCACTGCACACGACATTAGGATTAGGTCGCATTTGGACCCCTAGTGGCAGTCGCACAGAATTGTCAATTTGGTCGTGCGTTGCCGTTACCGTTGTTTATTCACCATGGTAGAATGAAGAAATATGAATAAATTAATATATACACGTTGGATAAATTATCAACATTACTTCTGAATGAAAAATATTATGGGTTTTCCAGGACTTAATTAATAATTATTAAATAATTATTTCAGATTATTTAATTTATGATCATAACCATTTTACAGAAATAGCCTAGTGTCAAACAGTCTAAGATGCAAAAGTCTGCAAAAACTAAATGTGAAGAAATAAAAAGACTGAATGATGAACTTGATGAGAAACATAAAATCCTCTAGAGCATTTAACCCCTGAAAGCATAAAAACTATAAATTAATTTCTGTAGAAATAGTACAGAAAAATATCAGTGCATTTAACAGTGCATTTAAAAGCGCAAAAAAAAAAAGGTTTAGCTTAGTTTTGTTCTGAAAATGTCTGTGAACAAGTATATAAAGCTTGCAAATGGATGGTTTTAAAATACTGTCTATGGCTGATTTTTGTCAGCTCTTTTTAGTCAGTGAAAGTCAGGGAAAAGTCAGGGAATTTAACATTTGGCTTAGAGTGGGAACCTTGTACAAGGGCAGTGTTAGCTTCCTGCCACAGTAAAACACTGAAGCAGAAGTACTGCTTTCAAAATTAAATTTAAAAAAACGGTTCAGTTCCGACAGATGACTATTAGCGGAACTTGGCCATATCAAAATGGAAATCAAATGCATTGTATGAAATTCATCATTTTTTTCTGCACTAGACTTAGAAGTTATATTGGTAACACTTTATTTTCGATGGTCCACTTTAGACATTCTTCTAACTATAATTAACTTTACAACTTCATGTCAACTACCAGTATTATGACACTGTCTGCTTAATATCTGCTAACACTTTATTTTGATGGTCCTCCAACAAACATTCTACAAACATTCCGATACAAATGTATAGTATAATGCAATGTAAGTCGCTTTGGATAAAAGCGTCTGCCAAATGCATAAATGTAAATGTAAATGTACTGACTATAATTAAATTTGCATCTAAATGTCAACTTATACAAGCAACCGAACCTTAACACCTAACCCTAAAGGCCAATTCACACCACATAAATGCCAACAAACGCCTGTTGGATTTAGAATTTTATGAAAAATAACTTTCATGTTCACACCGCCCCAACAGACACAGACAAACGCTGATTAAACATGTTCAGTCGGGTGAAAAACAAACCCTCACCAACGCCATTAAACACTGATGGGTAACACACTGATCAGACAAAACCCAACAAAAGTGTTTGATGGCGTTTGTCTGTGCTGTGTGAATTGGCCTTAACAGTCCACTAAAAGTCTACTATTATCTAATAACACTCTAATGAGAGTTTATTGACATGTTGTTGCAAAGTTACTAATAGTTAATAGTTAAGAGTCTAAAGTAGACTATCGAAATAAAGTGTAACCGTTAAATGTGTTTTATACCCTTTACTACAAAGGAACAGAAAAACTGCCATCATGTTCCATGATGACATGCTCAGAAAAGCTCTGTTCTCTAAAGAGAGCACGTGGCTCTGTTTTTCTGAAGCCCAAAGTTAAGTTTAGACTGGATGAGTTTCACTTCCTCATGCTGTGTATTGTAACCACTGTCTGATATCTTAATGTCTCATCTGTGATGAGGACTGGTCTGTTTTACTTTGTTTCACGGGTGTGTTGAATGTGGCTTCTCTATTCTGTCTTCTGTTGATACAGTAATGAAAGATGTTGAGCAGCCCCATTGATGTACATATGATAGCTGAATGACTCTTGATTGGCGTCGAATCTTATGCACACAGAAACTTAGCCGTTTTTGAGCATGTTTATCAGATGTCGAGCCAGCTGTTGTTTTTTTGCATTTTAGGAAGTAACGTTGTATATTTCTGGCAAACTTGTTTTGTTTTTTGATTGTTTAATGTAAAACCTGCGACTGAATGCAAATGAGCAGAAAGTTAAAGGGATAGTTCGCCCAAAAATGAAAAATAAATAAAAGGTATCACAGTGACATTTACCTGTTAGAAAACCAAAATATTTTCTTTTCTGTTCCTTTTTAAGACGACTGTAACTATGTGTGATCCTTTATCACAGGTGGGTTGTTTGGCAGGACAGTGACTATTATGCAACCAGAATGAATTTGTGTGGTACATTTTGTATGTTATCATACCAGACATGGACTGTTGTCATTTTTACTCTGTATTATCTGTGTGTTTACTCTTGTGTTAAGCTCTCTGTTATCTCTGTACTTTGTTTAGTTTTTAGAGTTGTGAGAAAGGCTTATTGTAAGTAACGTTGGCCTTGTCTGGCTTTTAGAAAACCAGGATTATACTCCAAATGCTCGCAAATGCGTCAAAAAATATAACTGTGAAAAAAATGAAACATTTAGTCAATCGATATGTGATTTCTCCAGATATAATTTTGAAAGGGTTAATGTGCCGCTGTTTCCTGCATGCGACATCAAACACAACACAAGCTGTGATGTCCGATTCGCAAACAAAATGACTCTTTTTAATGAGTCGGTCAAAAGATTCACGCAGCAGCCTCACTGATTCTGACTCTTAGTCAGTGAGTGTGCCTTCTTTTTACGGTTATGTCTGATTTTAAATGGACATGGGAAACGGAATTTTTTTTTTGGTAGACTATTAATGGCATTTTTAAAAACATTAAAATATTTGACAACAAATAATATTAGTTTCTGTTTAAGGTTCAGTTATATGGTTAAATCAACTTTAAAAGGTTAGTTCACCCAAGAATGAAAATTCTGTTGTCATTTACTCATCCTCCTTTCGTTCCAAACCTGTAAGACTATTTTCAACACACATGAAGGTATTTTTTAATGAAATCTAAGCGATATCTGTCCCTCCATAGACAGCTACGCAACTACCACTTTGATGCTTCAAAAAGTTCATAAAGAGATCGTAAAACTAATCCATATGAATGGAGCAGTTTAGTCCAAATTTTCTGAATAGACACCATCACTTTATGTGATGAACAGATTAAATTTAGGCTTTTATTCACATATAAACATTGATCGGCGAACATAAACAGAAGCTCAACCTGCTTGACGCACAAGAACAAACATCTTCCAGAAGCTCAAACGTGCTGCATAACACACGAGAATGAACCTCATTGGTTTTTGACTTCAGGCTAACATGCTTGAGCTTCCATTTATCATATCTGACGTTTGAGTTGATGAATGTTTATATGTACACTACCGTTCAAAAGTTTGGGGTCAGTAAGATTTTTTAATGTTTTAAAAGAAGTATCTTCTGCTCACCAAGCCTGCATTTATTTGATTAAAAATACAAACAAAAACAGTAATATTGTGAAATATTATTCCAATTTAAAACAGCTGTTTTCTATGTCAATATACAGTAAAGTGTAATTTATTCCTGTGATCAAAGCTGAATTTTCAGCATCATTACTCCAGTCTTCAGTGTCACATGATCCTTCAGAAATCAATCTAATATGATGATTTGATGCTCAAGAAACATTTATGATTATTATCAATGTTGAAAACAGTTATTTACATTTTTATTTCATGATGCTATGATGAATAGAAAGTTCAAAAGAACAGCATTTGTCTGAAATCTAAATCTTTTGTAACATTAAACACTACCGTTCAAAAGTTTGGGGTCAGTAAGAATTTTAATTTTATTTTTGGGGGATAGAAATAAAATTAATCAACTTTTATTCATCAAGGATGAGTTAAACTGATCAAAAGTTACAGTAAAGACAATTATAATGTTAGAAAATATTCTATTTTAAATAAATGCTGTTCTTTTGAACTTTCTATTCATCGAAGAATTTTGAAAAAAATTTGTACACAACTTTTCAACATTGATAATAATAATGAATGTTTCTTGAGCATCAAATCATCATATTAGATTGATTTCTGAAGGATCATGTGACACTGAAGACTGAAGTAATGATGCTGAAAATTCAGCTTTGATCACAGGAATAAATTACACTTTACTGTATATTGACATAGAAAACAGCTGTTTTAAATTGGAATAATATTTCACAATATTACTGTTTTTGTTTGTATTTTTAATCAAATAAATGCAGGCTTGGTGAGCAGAAGATACTTCTTTTAAAACATTAAAAAATCTTACTGACCCCAAACTTTTGAACGGTAGTGTAAATAAAAGCCTAAATTAAATCTGTTCATCATATAAAGTGATCGAGTCTCTTCAGAAGAATTAGACTAAACTGCTCAATACATATGGATTTAGTTTTACAATCTCTTTATGAACTTTTTGAAGTGTCAAAGTGGTAGTTGTGTAGGCTATCAATGGAAGAACAGACATCTCTCAGATTTTAATAAAAAAGATCTTAATTTGTTTTCCAAAGATGAAAGAAAGTCTTATGGGTTTGGGACGACATGAGGGTGGGTAAATGATGACACAATTTACATTTTTGGGTGAACTAACCCTTTAAGGGAAACTTCGAGTGACATGTTGGAACCATAAATGACACCATCAACCAACATTTAGCTTTTTTCCAAACAGGCAATGATATTTACAGTATATGGCACAAACCAAACTAAATATCACTAGCACATAGCAGTGAGTAAAGTAAGATGCTATGCACTTAACATCCATCTTTGTACTTTGTAAAAGTACTTCAGTAATTGGCTGTGTGTAGTCATCTTTTTTGTCTGGAGCAAAGCATCCATTGGATAAATAGCATCAACATTCCTTGCGTTTTTGTTTGCTGTCTTAAAGAAAGTAAATCACTATCGGTGTACTTTCTATCTGCAGTATAACAGATTATGTAGAAAGATTTGGCATCTCTGAGATTGCATCTCACAAAAGACTGAAGTGCTAAACAGTGCAGTTGTTTGTAACTTAATACATTTGCTAGAGTGCATTGTCTCATTTTCGATATCTTTCTATTGTTAAGGTATGATAAAACAGTTCCTGAGGGATGTAGACTGGGGAGAAGTCGACTATCTGATTGTAGACACACCCCCAGGAACATCTGATGAGCACTTGTCCATTGTGCAGTATCTCAGCGGCGCTGGCATCGATGGGGCGGTCATTATCACCACCCCGCAGGTGAGCACTCAGACATGTGAAACACTGCATGATCCAGGAAGTTACTTTTAGATGTTGTGATCTAGTTTGCATTACAAAAAAGATTCAAATAATAAAAAAAAAAGATTTGCATAAAAAAAAAAAATCATGAGTTCAGATGTATTGAAGTGTTGGAAACAACATGCTTTCACACTTAACTGAATGTTTAAAAAAAAAAAAGTTGATTTCCTGCACGTCACCAGTGAAGTGGAACTCAGTGGTGTGAACGATGTATAAAAAATAAAAAGTTATTTATGTCCTCAGACAAGTTGCACTTCTTAGTTGCACACATGCTTAAAGAAGCCACCAACAAATATTTCTCACATCTAAGTATTTAAGCATTGAGTTGGCACTGGCAGTTGATTAGTAACATCAAGGATGTTTCATGTTTAAAGAGCGTGAAAGGGCACAGCTGCACTTAAACTTCCTTAAAATAGCCAAAGGTCTTTTTTTCAGCGCTGTAGTGTTTTAAAATGCCAGGCTGTTTTGTACTGTTACACTTTAAATTGAATGTTTGCTTTATAGCGGTTAGGGTCACCCTTGTCATGGTACATACTGCTACCACACACAGTAAAACCGAATAAGTTGGCAAAACTTAAGTAATCAGTTGCATCAGCGTTTTTAAGTTAAGAAATTCAAAGTTGAAGTAAGCAGAACTGGCAGATTTTTATTTTGTACTCGTACATTTTAATTGCTCTTAACACAAAATATTTGAGTAAACTAATTCATACATTTACCATAAAATTATCATGTAATGTCAACTGAAATATATTTAGTAGTGGAAACTTGGCTAGCTTTAACTAGCTAATTCGGTAAATGCTAACTTGCTAATTGGTAACACAATTCATGCTATCAAAGAATTGTGTTACCAATTAGCAAGTTTGCATCTATTGCTGAATGAGTACACAACATCATTATAGAACAGTTGGTGTC
>RJVU01053643.1:3755113-3840818 GCA_003731715.1 Anabarilius grahami | reverse complement strand
ACATACATATATATATATATATATATGTATGTGTATGTATGTATGTATGCCCACACATATACATTTATACACACACCTACCCAGACAAATACCTCATGACAATACCTCAATTAAGAATTTGGTTTAAAACCGTCACCGCCAATGGTACATGTGATCTTTTATCTGGGGTTTCGGCGCCGAGTCTATTATTGCTGCGCTGTTGACGCTCAATTAAAGTGAAAGTACACTTTTGATTGACAAAATAAATATGATTTCACACAAAAAGTGCTCAAAATGCACAAGATAAGCATGTTTAGTGTGTTTTAACAAGAATTGGAGTATGTCAGAAAAAAAATCTAAATCAAAAATATTTATAGAAGATTTACCCATTTAACTTGTTTTTAATTATTGTGGGTGAACGAACGTATGGTGTATTATAAAAAACTAAAGTAAACTAGCCAGAAAATATATGTAAACATTCTTTTAGTTATTACACAGACAGGTATATAGGCAGCAATACCCAAATCAAACCCGCGTTTGCGGTCTTTTTTTCGCCGAGTTTGCTGTTTGTAAACATATACAAGCAGCAGATGATGTAAACACAAAGCTTACCTCATTCATGTGCAGCAATATGACACAAGGCTTTTTGTTTGTTTGTTTATTTATGTTTACATGAGAATGTTGTACACCTCCCCATGTTAACAAACTTTCAAGACTATCAAGTTTATAAATGACCAACTTATAAAAACAAATTTATAGTTATGTTTGTAAAGAAATGCTCACTTTATATGTAGCTTGGCGCCGCTGCAGTGACGCTGTATAAACGCTTCCAGTGTAAATAATTGCACGTGTCTGCAGCTGCAGTGAAAATGTAGTTACGTTCACGCGCTGCTCACATGCCACTGAAGCTTGCAGTGTGAAATGAGGGTATTCCAGTGCTTTGGAGCTGCTACTGCAAATGCCCGGAAACCACTGAATTTCAGTCTGGTTCTTGGAATGTCTAGGATTCTCTGAATTGCTGATCAGAGAGACCTAGATGGTTTATGAATATGAAGGAGTTGTACTAAATATGGTGGGGCCAAGTTATGCAATGCTTTTTATACAATAATGGAATACTGGACAGGCATGTTTTTTATGAGTGCCAGTTAAAAGTCTAACAGCTGCATTTTGAACCAGTTGAAGACAGTTTAACAATACTTGGCTAACAGCCATATACAGTGAGTTACAATAATCTAGTCTTACAGAATATGCCTTTATGCTGGATGACCAGGCGCTGATAAGTACTATTGCAGATGTGAGGAGAATCCTACCAAAGGTGTGCTGAACTACTTGTAGATTTCCTCACAGACATAGCAGTTGGTCATGACACACATCAAGCAACAATTCTAATCTACTTTGAAGCATAAAAGAGAATGCCATAACAACCAAACAGCAACTATGTTTTTTGACCTCAGTTTACCATTAACCAAATCCTCATCAACAGTCACTTGGCTTGAACACATCAACCTGAAACAAGGCCTTGGATTTTCTGAGCAGAGCTTCTCTCCCCTTTATGCTGGTGCTCTATAGGGCTATGTAATGAGCAAAGAAGGAAGAATTTATTATTATGCTGTACATACTTTTTACATTGTCAGCACACATTACATATAATGTATCTGTATTCGCTAATTTTCCATACTGACTAGTGCTGGCTATTTGACAATTCATAATCATTCATAATTATTTTGAACAATAGGATAATATAAAATATATAATATAAAAATTAAATTATATTATTATATATAAAATTACAAAATAAACATTCACCAATCAGTACTTTTTACTTAACTACTTGATTTTTAATGTACTTTTGTACTTTCACTCAAGTAAAATACAAAAGGAGTACTTAATACTTTTACTGGAGTAAAAAGCGAGTTGTCAAAAGCACCGATTTAGGTACCAGTCGGTAATGAAATTTAAAAATGTGACACTTTGAGTGCTATCGAGAAGATTCGTAAACACATCTGATTGGCCATTGTGTTGATGCACTCATCGGTTATGTCTGTGATTTTCGTTTGAATTTGAAAGCGGCAGCGTTTGAAACAGGGGCGGCGCCAGCCGATTTTGCCGGGGCTTCAGCCCCGAATGTTTTGAGTCAAGCCCCGAATCTTTCAGGTTTGAGATTTCTTAACAGTGCTGTCAAAATATCATTTTTCTAAACATATCTCTATTAAAATGTTAAACAGTTCAATACCGCTTTTCTACAGTACTATCCATACATACAGCGTTACCGGTAGCGTTTTCTCTCTCTTCTCTCCGACAGCGCGTTCACGCACACCGCAGATGTACAGAGCCACGCCTCCTGTCACTCACTCAGAGCAGCGGCAGGCCTCGAGACTCTCTTTCGGTCCGGTTGAAGGGTTTTTGTTATGATATAACAGCTGATAATACAACTTTGGCACATTTGTCAGCTAAACGTTCATTCAGTGTTTCCCATTAATGACCCGGTGCCACCGTTTCATAATAAACCGAAAATTTAAAACATGTAAATGGTCTCTAACGTTGTATTTTGCCAACGAACTAAATTGAAACCGTGATATGGCTTTGTGCCTTTATAAAACAGCAAAATACAGTGATTAAGTATATATACAGTCTGTCTGCGCTGCTTCCAAAGTGCCCCAGATTGACGCATTTAACCTTAAAATGTACTAAATTTTCTTCCGGGGGAGCGCCCCCCGACCCCCCGATAGGAGGTACAACTAACAAACTTTTACAAATTAAAGTGCCAAATCATGTACATTTTATTAAGTTTACTCAAGAATACTAGAAAAAAGTATTCTTGAGAAATATAGATTTGGGCTAAGCCCCGAATGTTTACAATGTCTGGATCCGCCCCTGGTTTGAAAGCAGGCGGACTGGCGATAAACACCTGCTTTCAAATGCTCCTGTGTGTATCTGTGTAAGCGCTTGGTGAAGAGCATTATTGATGATTATTTACAACATCTTTGAGAGTTGATCATTGAAGCCAATCACAGACACATCCAATGTGTGAGTCAACACAATGGCCATTCAGAGGTGTTTACAAATCCTCTCAACAGCGTTCAAAGCATCACATTTTTTTAAATTTCAGTACTGACGTACCAAAGTCGGTACTTTTGACAACTCTAATTATACGTATCTGTACTTTTACTCAAGTACTTGATTTTTTTACTTCGTCCACCACTAATGCGATCATGTGAACATGGATCAGGAGTATTTCTAGCATCTTTCTGAATCCTTGTCACTAAAAATTTGCACTTTCCTGGGGCAAAGAGGATCACTAATATTAGAAAGGTGTATAATTTAATAAAATGACCAACAAGTGTACGTTTTGCATTATTATTAGGGAACACTTGCTGAAATAGACAATATGCTCTGTTAAAAAAAACTGTTTAGCTTCTGAGAATGAACTCTCCCCCCTCTTTTAAAGAAGCAGATTACAGAAGTGTGTATTCTCTGGAATCCGGATATATTTCTGTTTTGACTCAATGTTTAGTAAGATTGCTGTTGTTATGTGCTTGGCCTTCATTTGTTATGACAATAAAAAAAATATTTTTTTCTTCTTTTTTTCTTTTCTTACAGAAATCAGAGATTACTGTTCCTCCCATTCTGCATCATGATCCTTGTTGACCAAGAACGTCCAGCCAGATCTTTACCCAGACAGCTGAGATATCCTATAAAAAAGCAGTGTCATGTGATTGGCCAGTCACAAAATAGAGGGCATGATTATCTGCTCAATACTCTTGGTCAGATTTAAAATTTTATTTAATAACAGGGCATTGTACCCTTTTAAGACTGGATAACCAGTTTCTTTCAAATCACAGATTTGGAAAAAACAAAGGAGAAGGGAGATTTGAAATAGATTTATAATTTGTAAAAGATTGTATCTAAAAAATAATGTTTAAAATGGACTTAAAAGTAGAGCTCTTTGACACATGTCACATGGAGCTGTACGTGAATCCAAGTTTGAAAATTGCAAATGATGAAAGTGAAACAGAAATATACTTACTGTAATTAAATAGACATGTTTCAGCAGACCAGGAGGAATTATGTTGTTTTGTTATCAGAAAACGTACAATGTGGGCCATACGGTGGCCTTTTCCTGTCATTGATTAGAGAAATGGCTTATGTTTAATTTTGTGTTTTAAATACTTTGTAGAATTTGCCAATAAATTCTTTAAGACAACAATTTCTAAATCTGATCTGTACTAAACATCTAATTTGTTTAATATTGTTTAATCATTTTTAAAATGCAACATATGCAAGAAGACCTTTTTACAGACAATTTAACCTTTTATTGTGGTATTCTGTGATATATCAAAACTTCAGAGTATTGATAATGTTCCTCACGTATTATTCATAGTGCTACCATAAGTACATAGCATATTCAAATCAAAATTTCAGGGACTTTCCTTTTCAAGGCAAAGCATTTAGGGATCTTTGTCTGAGCTGCATCTGAAAGCGTATTGATTTTCATTCATATGCATTGTGAAATGCATATGCAGTGATGTTTTATAGGTCAGGTTTGGGAAATTCTGCCCTGCAAATTAGTATCAAGTGAAGATGTGTGCCCAACAGAAGACTGATACCTCTTAGCTGATTTTAAAAGAACACAAACTTAAAATCTGTAGGATTGCAACGTTTCAGTAAAGTGTAGATTTTTTTGGATGTATTATGTTAAATTACGTTTTTAAAAAAGTCGCTGCAGAGTGTGACATCATGTTACGATTGTTGCGGTGTCTGAAGAAATTTCATGTGATAAACATCTAGTGTGAGCGCTGCTTAAGGCTGCTGCCTTCAGAACAATGTAGTAGTATTTCAGTTTTGTGTTTGAATGCAAATCACTATCAGACGAGCCACTGGCACAGCTTACCTCGAAGCATCTGCCACACTTTACATCACAGCTGCCGTTTTGGGTGAAATAATTGGCGTTTATTAATTTAATTTCACTTTCTATTTGGTGCTTCAAATGCCCTTTGTTCTCTTTACACCAACCACTGAACTGCACACACAGGACTGTGGAGTATTGTAATTGGCGAACAGCATATCTATCATATGCTGCCTTCATAAACTAACCTCAGTCGACGGATGGTACACAAATATTGGATTCGGTTTTGCGTTGGTGCTTTCCTACCTCCAAATAATCTAATAAAGGCTCCATGGCTTTGATAGTTCTATGAAAAAACCTTTAACATCCATGGAACCTTTCCATTACAGAAGGTTTATAGTGGAGAAAAGTTCTTCAAAATATTAAAATATTCTTTACAATAAGAAAAAAAACTGAACGGTTCTTTGGGGAAACCAGAATGGTTCTACTATGGCATCGCTACGAAAACCCCCATTTGGAACCTTTATTCTTAAGAGTTTATACTACCTGCAATTTCTCGGATGCATATAAATATATATTTAGTATATAGAAGAAAGGGAAGACGTTATGCTGTAGGTGGAAGCATGGTATTATATAAGTGGTAAGTGTTGCAATCTGGCATGTATACATTGAATCTCTTCCATATAAATTCCTAGTAAAAAAAAAAAAGAGAAGTGAGATTAAGACGTGGTCTCTTGATTTGTCCATGCACAGCACATCAGCAACATTATTTTTCTTGTGGAAAAAGTACATGCGAAACTGTCCTCACCTGACCTGGGTAAAACTGGTTGTCCTTAAACACTGCAGTACGAAGCAGACAAATGGAATCTGCTGAGGTTTTTACCAGAGGGTGTTGTTTTGTTTTTGTTTTTTTTTAATCCAGGAACAAAAACGCTGATAATTTGGCATTAGCATAGCAAGGAGGAAATAAAGCATTGAAATGAGAGTATCTGTCAGCTGCTGTCCAGTCATGGTTCCCTTTGAGTATGTGTTGTTACAGGTGAGAAAAGCTTTACAGGTTAGCCCTGGATTACTACACAATCTTCTCAGAGAGCTGCACGAGGCCAACGTCTTCTCTACCCAGTATTACCAGTCTCTCTATAAGGATGGTGAACTCGAAGAGCAGCTCTTGTTTGAAGTCATCTGTAATGATGGAGAAGATTTGGCGAGAAAACTCGCTTTACCGCTCTGGCAAAACTGGGACATCAGCCAAAGCATCCTGGATTCAGCACTCAAAAAACAGGAGGAATTGGTCACTTCTGGTGAGTTAACGTCTTTAAATGCTTTTATTTCCACTTTCTGAGCCTGTTCACTGTGTATTTATAATTATTATATTATTTATTTTACTTTATTGTCATTAATAGTTCTGTGAAGAACCTTAAACATCCATGGAACTTTTGCGATGCACACAACTTTCTTTATAAAAAGTTCGGTAACTCTTAACAATACGGGTGTACTAATATGCATTCATTTATGCTTATATGTGCAGATAATCATGAGTTAATGTGACTCAAACCATTCATTAACATCAGCAACTAATAAAGAGTCTATTTGTTTAATAGATTACATCATATGAATAGCTTATTAATGGTGTCATCATAGATTAATTCCCTATCAACATCTAGTATTAAAACATACTGTAAATAATGTTAATTACCACAATGGGTCGAAGCCATGTATTTTAACTTCCAGTTGTCTGTTTTAATGAATCATAGCTAATGATTTGCGGAGATAATCATGTTATAATTCTGCTTGTTGAGGAACATGACTATTGGCTCATTATTAAAGGATTAGTTCACTTTAAAATGAAAATGACCCCAAAGTTTACTTAACCTCAAGCCATCCTAGGTGTATATGACTTTCTTCTTTCTGATGAACACAAACAGAGTTATATTAATAAATATCCTGATGCATCCGAGCTTTATAATGGCAGTGAATGCGGACAAACAGTATAAGCTGAAGAAAGTGTGTCCATCCATCATAAACATACTCCACACGGCTCTGGGGGGTAATAAAGGCCTTCTGAAGCAAAGCGTGTAAGAAAAATATCCACGCTGTTAAAAAAATATCCATATTAAACAAGTTATGAACTAAAATATTTAGCTTCCGCACGAGCCGCCTTCCGTATTCATTGTACGCAGAAAGTGTAAAACTCAAGCAGTTCACAAAGTTTACGCTACGTCCTATGCCTTCCCTATTCGAATTACAGAAAAAGCTTAACTGACGTGACACCAGTTTACACTTTCTTCGTAACTTCAATACGGAAGGCGGTCTAGCGGAAGTTAATATTTTACTTCGTAACTTGTTAAATATGGATTTTTTTTTTAACACAAATGCTTCGCTTCGCTTCAGAAGGACTTTATTAACCCCCCGGAGCCGTGTGGATCACACATTCATGATGTATGGATATGGATGGAAGCACTTTCCTCAGCTTATACTCATTGATCCCTATCACTGCCATTATAAAGCTCGGATGCGTCGGAATATTTATTAATATTTCTGCGATTTTGTTCATCAGAAAGATTAAAGTCATATACACCTTGGATGGCTTGAGCGTGAGTAAAGCTTGGGGTAATTTTCATTTCAAAGTGAACTAAACATTTAACTTGACGATTGGAGAAGACGGTGGTTGAGCAGGAGTCGTCGGGGCGAGCGGTTGACGCTGCAGAAGAAGAGAGGGGTTGTGTATTCATGTGAATACATTCCCTGTGAGTGGTGGAAAGCGTTGGTCAGTGTCGAGGTGTGTCAGTATGACTATGTAACCGTGTATTGGTCGCATGAATGAGGCTTGTGTTACAGCTCAGTCAGTGACGGCCAAAAGAAAATAAACTCTGGCGTCCACTGGCTGCTTTACCATTCCAGACAGGTAGTCCCCCCACCACCACCACTTCTCTCTCTCTCTCTCTCTCTTTGCATAGATCTGTCTCTTTCTCTGTGTGCTTTATTGGTGATAAATAATGGTCTCTAATCACGCTTCTACATTTAGTCTCAATGGCCACCATACTTCCGGTGCATGCATTATTTTGCTTTCTCAATAACTCATTATTGATTATTCTTATTTTACTATATTCTAACATTTTACTGTGTTATTGAAAACACTTTTTGTTATTTTCATTTTTTTTGCACTTTTTCATTTTTTTGTCAGTCACTTGTTTACACTTGTAAAGCACTTTGAATTTGTTTGAAAGGTGCTATGTAAAGTTGTTTGACTGAAAACAGCAATTTTTTACATGAACGTAACACTTAAATCTTAAATGTAGTCTTTTGCTAATCTCAAATTGAATATCCATTTACTGTACATTATAATACTGTGATGCCTAAATTCACTTGATTGATTTTAGTTTTTTATTGCTTTTTTGTTTAATTATACAAAATACTATAGAATTTTAATATTGGCCATTAAAGGGTTAGTTCACCCAAAAATTATCCCATGATTTACTCACCCTCAAGCCATCCTAGGTGTATATGACCTTGATTCTCTTGCAGATGAACACAATCAGAGATATATTTAAAAATATCCTGGCTCTTCCAAGCTTTATAATGGTAGTGAATAGGGGGTGCGATTTTGAAGCCCAAAAAGTGAATTTATCCATCATAAAGTGGGTTAATAATGGCCTTCTGAAGCAAAATGATTGGTTTTTGTAAGAAATATTTCCATATTTAAAACTTATTTGCGGCAGAAGAGTGACCTCTGACTCGACGCATGACGCAATGACGAACGAGGAAGCTCAGAGGATAGAGCAAAACAAAACACCGGTCACGAATTAGAAATCTAAAACGAGAAATTTTAAAGAGAAATATTGGAGGATTTCGATATGAGAAGAGTAGCTTGAGTTTGTTGACAAACTCTATTTGTTTGAACCATGAGAGGTGTCTAAGCTTACGATACTCCTACATCCTGCGTCATACACATAGACTGTAAAAAAAATGGTTTATTCTCACACATTCAGTTCCACTAATGCTCACAAATCTTTATTTTTATTAAAGTTAATATTGTTATATTATCATGTTTATCAAAGTAAAACTGATAAAAAGCACATACCCCACTTCATTGGAATTTAAATAGTAGAGGCTTATGCTGATCGTTATTCTTGTACAAACAGACGCTGTAAGCAGTACATAAAGTATTTCATGAAAATGCCTGAAACATCTGTATATTAGTCAAATATTGCATTTATTTCACTTCAGCTGTGATAAAGTATGCAAACACAGCGTGAGCGTCACTACGGGAAGCTGAAAGTGTCCGACTTCACGCCTCCATTTTCAACTCCTCCCCGAAAGCAAGCGGCTACTCTCGTCGATTGGTTGCATCCAGCCGCAGCCGATGTCAAACACACCTTATGTCATTTTCCTCAGTTCATGCATTTCACGGTCAACTTCCTGTCTGACACCTGCCCTTCCCACCTACATGATGTCACACCAATAAGGGCATCCCATTTTAATTATGTGGCCTCACAGAAAGAGCTCAGCAAAAAAAAAAGTTTTTATTTCACTCATTAGGTGAGAAAATAAATTCTGTATAGTTATACTGTCCCATTTTACCTTATGTCCCAATCACCCTTAATTCACCCTACATGTGTCGCAAGGTTTGTAATAAGGAAGGAAGAAGACAGGGTCAGATGACTGAAGCTCATGCATTTAGTAGCCTAATTTTTTCCCAATAACTCCATTTATTTCCAAATAAACTTTTGCTTTCCATACTTCCATGAACATTCTCTTTGTGTCAGTCAAAATAACAGCAGCTCAGTTTATCGGCTGGAAACAGGCACACAGCTCCTATCTCTCTCTCCTGCTGCCGAATCTGTTGAACAATGCCCCTTTGCAACAATATGGCTTTGGCCCATTATGGTAATTAACACATCTATTTATACTTTTGGCAGGTACTATATTGATAGGGAATTAATCCATGATGGCACATTTAACTAATAACAATTCATATATGACTTAATCTATTAATCAGATAGACTCTTTATTGTTGATGTGGCAATCATTAATGAATGGTTAGTTCTTCATGAGTCATATAAATGCTTGCAATAATTAGTGCTCCCATATTGTAAAGTGTTTCTTAAGATTAATAATATGTTCTTCACAATAATAATAATAAAAAAGTTATTTTAAGAACTGTTCACTGAAAGGTTTTTAGGAAACCATTATTTACTTCAGGAAATTATTTATTTATTTATGTGTCCTCAAAATCTTTGTTAAAATGTTAACTTCCCCTCCCCCTATGAAATGACGTCTGTTCTCTTCATGGCGTGCATCTCAGTGGAGGGTGGGACTCAATATCCACAACTGACTCCAAACTGGCATTCAGATCTGCCTCCATTTAGTAACACCCAACTACCTAAGATGATATCAATTTCCGTGGATGAAATCAAGTCCCCCCCCCTACAGTTTTTTTTTCTTTTCTTTTCTTTTTTTTTTCCTCATTCCAGAAGCAGTTTCACTTGAATATACAGTTGTTCTCAGTTTACATACCCCTTGCAGAATATGCAAAAATGTTAATCATTTTAATAAAATAAGAAGGATCATAGAAATGACATGTTATTTTTTTATTTAGGACTGTCCTTGTATAAGCTATTTCACTTTCACTATTACACTGTTTACATATAGTCCACAAGACAAAATAATATCTGGATTTATAAAAATAACCCTGTTCAAAAGTTTACATACCCTTGATTCTTAATACTCTGTGTCATTACCTGGATGATCCATGACTGTTTTTTTGGCTTTGTGATAGTTGTCGTCCCTTGTTTGTTCTGAGCAGTTAAACCACCCACTGATCTTCAGAAAAATATTGCAGCTTCTTCACATTCTTTGGTTTACCAGCATCTTTTGCATATTTATGAATCCTTTACAGCTGTGACTGTATAATTTTGAGATCCATCATTTCACACTGAGGGCAGTTGAGGGACAGCCATATCTGAAAAGGTTTCAAATATGCAAAAGATGCTGGAAAAACTATGTGCAGAAGCTGGAGAAAATGTTCTGAAGAACAGTGGGTCATTTAACTGCTCAGGACAAACAAGGGACTCATGAACAACCATCACAAAACAAAACAAAACAAAACAACAAAAAACAGTCATGAATCATTCAGGTAACAAAAGAGTATTAAGAATCAAGGGTATGTAAACTTTTGAGCACAACTGTACGTCGCAACAAAGAAGAAAAGACTAACTTGAAACTAACTAACTAATATAAAAACTTCCATTCCATGCCGATGTAAGATGTGACGCTTTTAATGTAGATTGTCCTCTAGGCAAGGAGAAAAGAGACTAATTATGAAATGGCTATGGAGTAAATAATAATAAAA
The DNA here is from genome assembly GCA_003731715.1 of Anabarilius grahami. NCBI lineage: Eukaryota > Metazoa > Chordata > Actinopteri > Cypriniformes > Xenocyprididae > Anabarilius > Anabarilius grahami. The sequence continues at coordinate 3,829,641 of RJVU01053643.1, read as the reverse complement.
AAATCAGTTAAGTGACAATATAAGGACATGCTGCGTCCGAATACACAAATAATTAACTTTTCAAAGAACAATATGAGAATAAATAAGTTGTTTGTATAAAATATATATACATGAACTGTANTGACTAAACCCTCTACTGCACACATGTTGATGGCACATGAAAAAAAAAAACATTTTTGGTTCATTTGGGAACATTTTATTGATGATAATTTTTTTTGAACCCTGCATCTTACCTTCTTATAACACTTTGGGGCGGTTTCCCGGACAGGGTTTAAATTAAGCCAGGACAGGCCTTAATCTATAATAGTTAATCATGGCTTAAAAAATGTCTTTCTGTAGCACAGATTAAGTACAGATTACTAAAACCTGGACTATGGAATCCTGAATTAAAATAAACTAGATTAATTTAAAAGCAACTGTGCTAATCTGAATTAGCATGAGAGAGGTTGCCTGTAAAACATGGAATGAACCAATAAAAGCTTAAAATTGCATGGAACTGAGAAGCAAATCCAAGGAAAACAATGGCAGCAGAAAAAGACTGCAACCCCACCCCCCTAACACACAAAAAAAACTTTACTTAACAAGAGACAGTTCTTTTAAAGCAAGCAAAATACATCAGCTGTGAAAAAAAGTAATGCCTGGAAATCTGTTTGAAATTAATTCTATATAATAATCATATGATTATTACTGCTTTTGTTTTGTCCTTTAGCAACAAACTAAACAACTATTTACACATAATCACTGTTGGCAGTCTAGAAATGAAACTGTTTTGATCCAAAGCACTATCATAGTGGTTGCTTCATTATATATAAAAGGCAATTCTTGTTAGCAGGTCCTCAACCCAAGCACAAGCTCTACACTTCACCACAACGGTAATCTCCAAAAAACACTAACATAACAAAACTTTTTACATAATAGAACATTAAACAGTAAAAAGTCTCTCCATATTCTCATCTTTCTAAAAAATTTATAAAATAACACTTTTTCAACATTTACTCTCCCAATTCAGCCCGGTGCAAAGCATGCTGGGAACTGAAAGTCCTGTTTGATTGGGTTACTTGACTGAATGTTATTTCAAAACGAAAAAATCAAGTGAGTTCTAGTAACCATTTCAAGTCAATTTAACATGATGCAATCACATTTGAACCAGAAACAATGGTGTTAAATCAAAATAAATTGTTTAAGTTATATGGATATATATATATATATATATATACACGCATATATACAGTGGGTACGGAAAGTATTCAGACCCCCTTAAATTTTTCACTCTTTGTTATATTGCAGCCATTTGCTAAAATCATTTAAGTTCATTTTTTTCCTCATTAATGTACACACAGCACCCCATATTAACAGAAAAACACAGAATTGTTGACATTTTTGAAGATTTATTAAAAAAAGAAAAACTGAAATATCACATGGTCCTAAGTATTCAGACCCTTTGCTCAGTATTTAGTAGAAGCACCCTTTTGATCTAATACAGCCATGAGTCTTTTTGGGAAAGCTGCAACAAGTTTTTCACACCTGTATTTGGGGATCCTCTGCCATTCCTCCTTGCAGATCCTCTCCAGTTCTGTCAGGTTGGATGGTAAACGTTGGTGGACAGCCATTTTTAGGTCTCTCCAGAGATGCTCAATTGGGTTTAAGTCAGGGCTCTGGCTGGGCCATTCAAGAACAGTCACAGAGTTGTTGTGAAGCCACTCCTTCGTTATTTTAGCTGTGTGCTTAGGGTCATTGTCTTGTTGGAAGATAAACCTTCGGCCCAGTCTGAGGTCCTGAGCACTCTGGAGAAGGTTTTCGTCCAGGATATCCCTGTACTTGGCCGCATTCATCTTTCCCTCGATTGCAACCAGTCGTCCTGTCCCTGCAGCTGAAAAACACCCCCACAGCATGATGCTGCCACCACCATGCTTCACTGTTGGGACTGTATTGGACAGGTGATGAGCAGTGCCTGGTTTTCTCCACACATACCGCTTAGAATTAAGGCCAAAAAGTTCTATCTTGGTCTCATCAGACCAGAGAATCTTATTTCTCACCATCTTGGAGTCCTTCAGGTGTTTTTTCATGCGTCTTGCTCTGAGGAGAGGCTTCCGTCGGGCCACTCTGCCATAAAGCCCCGACTGGTGGAGGGCTGCAGTGATGGTTGACTTTCTACAACTTTCTCCCATCTCCCGACTGCATCTCTGGAGCTCAGCCACAGTGATCTTTAGGTTCTTCTTTACCTCTCTCACCAAGGCTCTTCTCCTCCGATATCTCAGTTTGGCCGGACGGCCAGCTCTAGGAAGGGTTCTGGTCATCCCAAACGTCTTCCATTTAAGGATTATGGAGGCCACTGTGCTCTTAGGAACCTTAAGTGCAGCAGAAATGTTTTTGTAAACTTGGCCAGCTCTTGCCTTGCCGCAATTCTGTCTCTGAGCTCTTCAGGCAGTTCCTTTGACCTCATGATTCTCATTTGCTCTGACATGCACTGTGAGCTGTAAGGTCTTATATAGACAGGTGTGTGGCTTTCATAATCAAGTCCGAATCAGTATAATCAAACACAGCTGGACTCAAATGAAGGTGTAGAACCATCTCAAGGATGATCAGTAGAAATGGACAGCACCCGAGTTAAATATATGAGTGTCACAGCAAAGGGTCTGAATACTTAGGACCATGTGATATTTCAGTTTTTCTTTTTTAATAAATCTGCAAAAATGTCAACAATTCTGTGTATTTCTGTCAATATGGGGTGCTGTACGTAAATGAATGAGGGAAAAAAATGAACTTAAATGATTTTAGCAAATGGCTGCAATATAACAAAGAGTGAGAAATTTAAGGGGGTCTGAATACTTTCCGTACCCACTGTGTGTGTGTGTATATATATATATATATATATATATATATATATATATATATACACAGTGTATATCAATATCGATATATATCCAAGTAATACATGTGACTTCTTTGAAACACAGTGTTAATCTGAAGTTAAACCTGCCTCGTAGGTTTAATTTAAGCCTTAATTTAGTCCTGGAGTAGCTCTAGTCTTCCTCCAGGAAATCAGCGTATTAAACTCTGGACTAGACTAAGTCTAGGACTATTCTAAACCATGACAGAGAAAGCAGATTTCTGTTAATCTGGTTTTAAAGGGCCATTTTATTCTAAAACTAGGCTTAATCTCTGTCTGGGAAACTGCTCCATTATGGCCAATGTGAGGTATTGTCCAAAACATCCTCAAAAAGTACCTCTTATCGCACAACGTTGCCCTGAGGCAACAAAAAGAACTGAATTTCTGAACATGCAAAATAAAAAAAACTTCATAAAACCTGACAAAAGGCTTCTCTACACCATACACACACACACACACACACACACACCCACACATATTTGTTATGTATAGTTCGTCATTTTAAATAAGGTTACTAAAGCAAATACTCTTGCCTTCTCACACCATGTGCTCCTGTGACCATGTGTCAGAACAGGACGTCTCACCTTTAAATGGTGCTTGACAGTGACTCCCACACCTTACCGAACTGTTCTTTGGTACTTTCTCGACCTTTCTAATTGGTTGTAATCATTTAAAGAAAAATTTACTGAACATAGGGCTTAAGAAAACTTTCCGTTGCTTGAGGGCAACACTGTGCTGTTGAAGGTTAAGCATGTAATGTAAATGTGGTCTTCTTTTACACATATAACCCTGCCATGGAAAATTTACTGTAATGCTTTAGATTACAGCCCGGAAAGTATTGCATAATTACAACGAATTTACAGCGTAACTTTAGATAATTAGTGTACCTATAAAGTAAGTATGTGTAAGTATAGGGGAAGAATATGTAAAGTCTTGGGAATAAAGGGGTAACAATCAGGAAAATAACAAATTGTTTATACTGTAAGTATTTTAGAACTAAGGGGTACTTGGGGNGGGTAACGCGGGGGGACGGCGTCCAGAGAGTGAATTTCAACGGGGGACGGCGTTCCAGTTCAAATTGGTTTGAATTTTTTTATTTTATTATTTATTTATTTTTATCGAAATGAAGGTTTTTCTGTATTTATTCACTCAATAGCCTACGAAAACGAAACCGATTCAGCGCAAAAACATAGCGCAATAAAGTTGCATGATTAATCATAAAAAGATTGCAATCTGGATTCAAACACCCACGTGATACGCACCGGCACTTCTCTATTTTAATCTGTAGCGTACCCACGCTTTGTCTTGCGTACCGGTGACAAATTCGGCACAACACCGGCAACATGTGAGAAGTGCCGGTGTTGTGCCCAATTCTGACCCCCGCCAAATTATTACCCCGCTAGTATTGGTAGGTTTAGGGTTAGGTGTGGGGGAGGGGTTAGGGTTAGGTGTGGGGGAGGGGTTAGGATTAGGATTAGGCCGTCAGGTATAGCGACTTCAACGAGGGGGGTAATAATTTGGCAGGGAGTCAAAATTGGGCACAACACCGGCCGGCACTTCTCACATGTTGCCGGTGTTGTGCCGAATTTCGACCCCCTGCCAAATTAATACCCCCTTCATTGAAGTCGCTATACCTGACTGCCTAATCCTAATCCCACCCCTAATCCTAACCCCTCCCCCACACCTAACCCTAAACCTACCAATACTAGGGGGGTAATAATCTGGCGGGGGGTCGAAATTCGGCACAACACCGGTACTCAAACCACCACACCGAAACATAGAATCATGCTATTAATTAATTGTCTACATCGTGCGTTCGGAGCTTTTATAAGCATGAGTGGCGTGTTCACCATAGCGCTCCAAAAGTGTGATAAAATGTGTGCGAGCTGTTCCTATGATAAAATGTGCATCCCGTTTGAATTCTATTGAGAATGTAGTAAAACGCTATGGAGAAAGTCAAACATGGTCTAAAAACAGCCACTAAAAAGACTCATGAAAAGAGGGGAAAACATGATGATGATCCTGCAAGCTTTTTAAACTTCTAATGATCACCTTTACTAGAATATATCACATTCTATTGTATGTATTGTGGTACATTTGAACTTGTTAAAGAATTTATAATATATAATCTGTTAAGGGAATAGATTTAAAAAAGAATCTAACATTGCCCTAAGCATGCAATGAGGAGCCATTATAGCTTTAATTATATCCTTATTGCAATGGTTAAACAATTACAAGAACTACTTTTTCATAGGGCCAAGTACAAGTTAGAATCAAGAGCTTTAAAGTATGGATCTTCTTGAATTATTGACTAAACATTGGTTTTCCTCATGTGTAAAATGTGTTCTGCTAATATGACAGATTTGCCCATTAGGAAAAACCTGGCTGTATTCCAAGAATTAACATGTTCAGTATAAGAGCATTTTAAGTAGAGATAGTTTAACTTCCCATGGCACTTTGTAAACAAGTGATTGTAAACTAAGCTGTTACTTTATTGCAGTTGTGTTATAAACCAACTTTGCATGTGTGGACCATTAATAAACCTCACGAGGGAGCAAACCCAAACTCGCAACCGAGGAAGACAACCAGTCCCCCATCTGAAATGGAAGTGAACAAAATAGAGTAAATCACCCTTTGAAAGTAACTTGATGCTTCAAATAAAGATTGCATCAATTACATTGTTACACCAGTAGGTGGTGACAAATGATTGTTAAAAATGTATTTGTCATTGAATCATTTATTACAGAGAATTGTTCAGAAACGTTGATTCATCTACGAAACAAGTGACATCTTTATAACTGAGTCATTGAATCATTTATTCAAACCGATTTTTAAAAAAAATAATTCATTCAAGAATCAGCCGTTGAAATTATTTCAGCGAATATTAGAATAAAACTGCATGTTTAGGTAGCAATGTTTTTAAAAACTCCATGTCTATGGCCACATCCTCAAAACAAAAAGTTTAATAAAATGATAAACATCACATTTCAACCCTTTTAACCATTGTTTAAGAAAAGGGATGAGTGAATATTACTATATTTTCTAGATACAATATTATCCAACTTATTTCGCTGTTTAGAATGCACATCAGCTTCATTTTCCGTTAAAACTGGATTCCCGTTTAAATGTTTAATATTTGTTGATTTTCAAAGTATACTAAACTGAGTGGTAGCCATCCAAAACATTCAGTTTTCTTTAATCTGAGGACAAATGTATTTAAAAGGCTTGTGTGACCTGTTCAATTCAGTAGGTGCCACATATTAGTTCCTAGACAATGTATCTTTAATTTGGCCAAAATCAAACGGGTAATTTTCTCCAAGCAGAGATTCTGTTGAATAAACATGTTTGTGCCACACACAATTCATAAATGTTGTTCATTGACCTTTCATGTCTCTGCTTGATAATTAAGAAAATATTGTTTGGAGGAAACATGAAATAGACCTGTTTAATGTTAGCATATTATATAATGTTTTATGCTTAAATACATCTGAAAAGTCATTGAAAGTAAATAAATAAATACAAATCTTCCCATCTAGAGTCCCCCCAGTGAATCTCAGCCATTTCCAGCCAGACAACAATCTTACGTTTGGGAGCAATTTAGCGATAAAGTGCACTGATAGAAAGAACTATTGCAATCTTTTTTAATACATGAGGAAATATAATTTTGTTTCATGTAGTTACAGGGTATGTATGAAATTGCGGGCCGTAAATTAAAGTGGTGCTTGTTACACACTTGTTTCATGTAGTTACAGGGTAAGTAGTTTAAAAAAAACGCAAACAATCTGATATCAGTGACTCCGAAACCTTTATTTGGAAAACATCTTAATTAAAAACAGGTCTACAACACTTATTATTCATTTATTCATTTTTTTTTTTAAATCAACTTTTCATTTCAAATTCTAAAGTCCTGACAGAAAATAACACGTTTTGTCCCTTTTTTGTTGTTGTTGTTTCTCTTGCTTGGCTTCCTCCTCCTCTTGTTTCTCAACTGATGAATCCCATTAAAAGAAAATACAGAACTCCCAGTTTTTTTCTTATGGTTTAGGCTATTCATCTTTTCGCTTCCGACCAACTGTCGCCAGCGCCTGCATGAGAGTCGACTTTGCGTTCGACGAAGCATATTGTAATGAGCAACCTGAAGCTTTCATGACGTTCTCGCGGTAGATTCGTGTGAAACTCGCGCGAGAACTGCCGTCTCTGTTATTCTGTCTTGTTTGTTTCTCATTATCATGGGCCGGCCCAAGATTTTATGGGGCCCTAAGCAGAATTTTATTTGGGGGCCCCTCGGTTAAAATAACTTAAGATAATCAATATCTTCTTATAAAAAAAAATAAATGAACATGTACAATTTGGACAATATTAAATTAAATACTTAAATAATTACATAAAATTAACAGTTCAAATGGACCTGTAGGAAGATAACAATAATAAATGTATTAACATTAAAAGGATAGTTCACCCAAAAATGAAAATTCTCATCATTTACTCACTCTCAAGTTGTTTTAAACCTGAATGAATTTCTTTCATCTGCTGAACACAAAATAAGATATAGGCTAAAATAACTCTTTGGTTACCCACATTCTTCAAAATATCTTATTTTGTGTTCAGTAGAAGAAATGAATTAGTACAGGTTTGGAACAATATGAGAGTGAGTAAATAATGACAATTTTCATTTTTGGGTGAACTGTCCCTTTAAGGGACAAGGGCAGCACGTTTACTATTAGGCGGCTGTTACTTTAGGACCTGCACACATCTAAAATACAGACACGCATCCGATTTTCTCTCAACTGATTACTTTCACTTTAGACATAACCATGTGTTTATGTAAACCTTGTGTGTATTTGACAGTATTAGTGCAATCAGACGCGAAAGATAAAGTCCACTATTCGGGCGCTATTTGACAGGCTTTTAGTGTGCGCGCGCGCTTCGGGTGTGTGCGCGCGCGCTTCGGGTGTATGCGCTCAGAAAAAGCACATGTCAGAATGAAATTAATGAAATGTTTAAAGGGGCTCTACGTAATAATGACACCCAGTGTTCAAAATAGGTACTGCAGTCCAAATTCTAAATATTGTTTGCCCCGCCCCCTCGTTCAAAGACGCGGGTTGCCAGCAACAATGAGCGCAATTCACAATGAAACCTGAAGAGACTTAAACACTGTTAGCTGATGAGTTGATTTATCTGTTTCAATATGCTGTTGTTCATAGAGATTTTTAGATGGATGCAGAGGCTTTTAGGTCAGGTAGAATCTGCGATTCTCTGACCAGTTTGTTTGTTGGTTTCCATGGCTGCAAGACGCGTTGTTTTCCGCCAACTGGCAACCTGTGATGTCGAAACACTATTGGATAAACTGAGAGCACGAGGTTTCGCACAGACCAAAACAAAGACAGACATTCCGACACGGAACACACATTTTCAAAGTAGAATATCTGGCTGAGAAACAAGTAGGTGAACTTGGCATGTTTCCTAAATATCTGCAAACATATCGGCGTATTTTTATGCTTTATTAAAGTAAAAATCTTACATAGAGCCCCTTTAACCGGCAAGGCTTTGAAGCACATGCAGATAATGAACTTTTGTGATAGCGAATAAGTTTAGAGTCCTGTCTCTCTACCGCTGCGTTAACGTGATGCAAATGTACGATATTGGGCCTGAGGTGCCAGAACTGCAACTGATAGAATAGGCGCTGTATAAATCAAGCTGTCATTTAATTTGCTCTTGGGGGCCCCTAAGCAGCTGCTTAGTTCGCTTATAGGGAGGGCCGGCTCATTCTGTATATTTTGTTGTGAGCATTAATAAAAAAAATACATTAAAAAAAACAGATGGCATCCGACATCCGCGTGACTTTTCGCGTGAGTTTCTCGGCACGCTTACGTCACGCTTCAAGTTACGTCAAGCATGAACTCTCAACCCTCTCATGCACGCGCAGGTGACAGTTGGTCGAAAGTTTATAATTTTTAAATATTTGGTATTTTTCTTACAAATACATATCGTTTCACTTCAGAAGACATTGATTCGTTCATTGGGGTCATATGGATTACTGTAGTTATTGCTGTATGTGCTGTTTGATGCTTCGACTTCTAGGAACACATGAGCTTGCATTATAAAGCGTTCCCAGAGATTATTTATTTTTTCTAAAGAAGGAAAGTCGTATACAAGTATAAAAGATGAATAAACGGTGAGCACATTTCCGGGTGTACTGTATTTTCTTTTAATACAGAATAGCAAATGACATGGGATTCCCTCTTAAGATTCATCAGTGGAAAGAAAGAAAAAGAAGAAGAGGAACAAGAGGAGTAAGCCAAGCAAGAGAAACAAACAAAAAGTGTTGTAACTTTAAATCTGTTTTGAAATAAGTTGTTTTTCAAATAAAGGTTTCCAAGTGATATCAGATTGTTTGCGTTTTTTTTAAATTACTTACCCTGTAACTACATAAAAAAAAAAAAGTGTGTAACAAGCACCACTTTAATTTACGGCCCGCAATGTCATACTTACCCTGTAACTACATGAAACAAAAGCATATTCCCCCATGTATTAAAAAAGATTGCAATAGTTCTTTCTACTTGCCTTGGAACAACTTAATCAGTGCACTTTCTTGCTAAATTGCTCCCAAACGTAAAATTGTTGTCTATCATAATAGTATAAGTACCCCTTAGTTCTAAAATATTTACAGTATAAATAATTTTTTATTTTCCTGGTTGTTACCCCTTTATTAACAAGACTTTACATATTGTTCCCCTATACTTGCATGTAGGCTACTTACTTTAATTATCGAAAGTTACGATGTAAATTTGTTGTAATTACGCAGTAGCCTACTTTCCGGGCTGTAATCTAAAGCGTTACCAAATTTATTTTATAGGGGTGATTCAATATGATTTCACTTTTTTAACTTTAGTTAGTGTGTAATGTTGCTGTTTGAGCATAAACAGCATCTGCAAAGTTACGATGATCAAAGTTCAAAGCAAAGGGAGATATTTTCTTTTAAAGAATTCTCTGTTTAAGGACTACAACAAACGGCTGGTAGGGACTACAACGAGCTTCTTCCCGGGTTGATAACATCACTAACCCTAAAATTTACATAAATCCCGTCCCCGAGAACACGCAACAAAGGGGTGAGGCCATGTTATTGCAATACAGTACATAACACAAATAAAATAGCATGTCATAAAAGCAAGATCACAACATGACAAGTTATACCCGTAATTAAACTAAATTATACCTGTTCTATCTTCATGCAGCATATATTCTCTTGCTCTGTAGGCATCTTACAACAGTTCCTTTATAGATTATCATGATAGAATATGCTAATCAATGACTTTAAGACATCCCACATCAGCTACATAAATTCATCAACTAACCATTCAGAAACGTCCTGTTGCATTCTACATGTCACTTCTTCTTGAGTCTCTCCTTCATTGTCCGACTTCGGTTTGAACTTTGAACAGAAAAGGCTGAACAGTTTCTGACATTTTCAGTGAGTCTTCGTGAGGTAATCGGCGCTGCTATCACTATCGCTGTGTCTGAAATCGCCCCCTATACCCTTAAATAGGGCACTATTTGAGGGGACAGCCATTTGTAGTGTTGTCCGAAACCATAGTGGGCGACAAAGCCACTGGAAGGCAAGCCTGCAACCTTTAGCCAAAAAAGCGTAACGGCTAATGCTAACTGGCGGTACGGGTGGTACGCATTGGCGGTATGCAGGGAGGAGATTTGAACGGCAACACGATAGGCTGAGAGGTGCCGCACGTGTTTAAGTTAGCCGTTACGCTTTCTCCAATGGTAAGAGATACAGACCCTCTTATCTCCCTATAATAATATGATCTCTGGTGGACGATACCGAGTGCACTCATTCAATCCCACAATGCACTGCAATAATGAGTGTACAACCAATAGAGTACCTCAGGGATGACGTATTTTTGTAGGCAAAACCCGGAAGCGAGTTAGCATTTTAGGCGAGTTAGCATTTAAAGTCTATGGGTTTTTTGAATGGGTTTTTGCTAAATCGCCTGAAATAAGGTCTGTGGTTAACAAAGCCTCTAAATATTTTCACGTTTTGATCTGTGACATAAAACACACCAGTTATAACCCGCTTGTGATTTTTTTTTTAAACTTTTACTGTGTCTTAAAATCGGCGGTTGCTAACAAGTTGTTAAAAGGGACTACTTCCTTTGGCGGGGACTTTAGACGTCATCATGACAAACAGACATTTGGACAGCATTCCTCATGAAAAAGTGGATAAGTATTCATACACAGCGCAGATCATAATCAGCGAGCATGTTTTTAAATAGAGTTGTTTTTTAAATGAAGTTTGAGGAAGCTTGGTGATGACGACGTTGATCCGCGACCATGGTGTGCTGTAGTCTGTTTATATCCTACTGTTAGCCTTTTATATCTGACGACTTTATTTAGGCTTCAAAATGTATAAATATTGTTTTAACTTATAAAGATTATCTTGATATACAAAACGTGTAAGTGTCATAACCCTTTGTTAAACACAGAGCTTTTTTTCTGCGATTTTCCAAAAGTCTATGGGAAAAATGCATAGGCTTTCGATCAAGGGAACCCGTGCGCCGCTAACTTCCGGGTTGGCCTACAAAAACACATCTCTGAGGTACTCTATGTACACTCAACGGCTAGAGAATACCCATAATGCAATGTGAGAGTCGCGCCGCACGCCGAATGAATACCCACATCAGTTTTGCTGATGCAAAGACTGTGTTAAATGCATCAAATGTCTTAAATTTTTAGAACTTGGGGGGAAGTTGCTTAATCGTTTGCTATTAGAATAACCCTATGCACAAAGAATGACAACACTACAGTAGCATTGCAACAGAAGGGTGTGAATAAACAAAACACTACAGGAAGCTATTCTGCGTTGAAGCTGACGAATGTAAATACTGACCACATTCACACTCTAACAAAAAAGGTTCAATGGGGTTCTAAATATAACCCTAGGGTTCTTGACTAAATTTAATGAAAAACATCTTAAATGATTGTGTAATACTTTCGTGTTTAATGAGTTATGTCATTTTTTCTAGTTATAAGTATGTTTACAAGCTGTTTAATTCATAAGTTTTATTAAAATTAAAAAAATAAATAATTCCAAACTAAATCCATAAATGATCCCATGATGGGAACCCCTAAAAGGTTCGATATATGGAGCACCCGACAGAACACTTTAAGGTTCTATATAGTGTCTATTACATGGTTAACCCTTTGATTCACAACATGGGTAAAAAATGACCCGACTGAGTTTTTATTTTCTATATCTTTGCAAGAAATTAATTTCATCATTCAGTATTCCAGGTATTCCTCAATTAACTTGTTTTTGATCATCACAAATCCTCATTTTCATTTTTTCTTTCTTACTTTTTAAATAAAAATAATTTTTGTATCACTACCCTTCTAATGCACAACATGGGTCAAAAATGACCTGTATTCATTTCCTTTGTTATTTCAATCATGGCTGAGTGTTTATTTGCTCAATATTTGAAAGAAATGTATTTTATAATTTATTTATTTCAGGTATTCATTAAATATCTTGTTTTTGATTTTCTACAAATCATTGTTTATTTTTCTTTCTTACTTTATAAACAAACACAGTTTTTGTATTTCTACATCAATTTTACACACATGGGTCAAAAATGACCGGTATAGAAATCTTTCATATTTGCAAATTTTTGCAAGTAGGAACATATTTACTGCAGACAACTGTTCATCTGCCACACATTTCACATCTCAACATGGTTGCTTTTGTATATTTGATGGATGTACGTAAGTCTTATTATATTTCATATATTAGGCTATATATTATATTTCATAATTTTTATTTTTTGTCATAAATCAATGCTATTGGTCATCCTTTATGTCTGTCAGTGTTCCTGAAAAGTAACAGTTTTGGACATATACAACATGGATCTAAAGTGACCTGAATGAGTTATTTTCTATATTGCTTATATTACAAGATTTTAATTTCATCATTCATTAGGTATTCCTCAATAAACAAATCCTTATTTAAATTTTTTCCTTTCTTGCTTTTTGAATGAATTTTTTTTGTGTGTGTGTGTCGTTACCTTTCTAAAGGCCAAAGTATACTTCACTTTTTACGCGTACATGAGGGTCAGCATACAGATTTTTTGTAACTTTTTATCATTTCCGCCAGATTTCTGTAACGTTGTATGTGCAGGTTAAATTGCTTTTGACTGTGCGCAAACTATACTTTCAGCTTTTTTTACAGTGATGTCACCATCCAGCTCAGTTCTGTTCGCATACAATGGTGTCTTTTTGATCTGCCTGTATTGACACCATTGTGTGCGAACAGAACTGAACTAGACGATGACATTACTGTTTTCTCCAGTGCTGATATATAGATAAGTTAACTAATTATTGATTTTACAACCAAATGAATCAATACTGAATTTACTTAAGCTGGACAATGACGACCATTTTCTTTAAGAGCTGCTGTGCAGCCAAAATTGTTTACCAGTTATTACTGTAAAGCTGCTTTGACACAATCTGCTTTGTTAAAAGTGCTATATAAATAAAGGTGACTTGACTTGACTTTATGCACAACATATCCCAGGCATCTTTCGGTGAAATAGCTGTTGAACCAGGTGAAGGTCCTGGGCAGCTCCTCGGGATACTTCTGTTCTGCCCTGAGTGGGGGGCAGTGAGCATCCCCACTTTTTATTCAATTTATTGGACTCCACTTTTTACTCAACTTATTGGACTCAGTCTGAGTTTCCTCCTCAGAGGACACATCAGGAGTCTTCTTCATCAAGTGGAGCTGGATTTACACCTATAACTCCAGATTGACCCTGTGGCACCAAGTCTAGGTCATCAGCATCAGATAATTAAAATTCTGAATCAGGACTAAGAATTGCCTCATCCTGTTTTGTATGCAGCATCTCTACAACCACAACACTGTCTACAACGTGAAATGTGTGGCGGATGAATAGTTTTCTGCAGTAAATGCTGCTGCTACTTGCAAAAATTTGCAAAGGTTTCTATATGGGTCATTTTTGACCCATGTGTGTAAAATTTATGTTTGTATGTATGTTTCTAAAGTACAAAAGAAAAATTAAGCATAATGATTTGTGGAAATCTAAAACAAGATATTTAAGGAATACCTGAAATAAATAAATGATAAAATACATTTCTTTCAAAGATTCAGCAAAGATACACTCCAGCCATGATTGAAATAACATAGGAAATGAATACGGGTCATTTTTGACCCATGTGTGTAAAATTGATGTAGACATACAAAAACTGTGTTTGTTTATAAAGTAAGAAAGAAAAAATAAATATAATGATTTGTGAAAATCAAAAACAAGATATTTAAGGAATACCTGGAATAATTAAATGATAAAATACATTTCTTTCAAAGATTCAGCAAAGAAACACTCAGCCAAGATTGAAATAACATAGGAAATGAATACGGGTCATTTTCGACCCATTTTGTGCATTAGAAGGGGTTTTCATAGCTTGTGCATCAAAGGGTTAATATTGCTATGATATGTCTTGCCACACCCACAAGGCAGTACTACTCCTTGACAGGATGCACCTGTAACTAGATCTCTCACAGATACAGCATTGCTTTCTAAGCACGCTGTTATGTGTGGCATGGACTCTGAAGGCTTTTATCCTTCCATGAAGATCGCTGATTAAAAAGCAGAACACAGGAAGATGTCTGGTTCAGCCCAAAAGAAGCCACTGTAACTTCCAATTGTAGATGCCCTTCCTCAATATACAATATGAGTTGACTGTTATATTGTACTGTAAATTAGGATAGATGTGGTGTCACCAGCAAACCAGTCAGCGAGATGGTTTCTATTATGGGCAGTACTGACACTAAAACTAAAGCAAACAAAGTACTTGTTATACCAGTCTGTGATCATTGTGCTTTCGTTTAATTTTAGAAGGAGGGTGGCATGAGATGTTTGATACAGTATCTTTTGTTTTGGAGCTGGGAACTTCACTGTAAATGGCAGGATTTGCCGAGGTTTTTTTTGTTGTTTGTTGTTTTTCCACAGATATTCAACAGGTTTTCGAAAACAAAGGTATAAACAGGTGTGTGTGAGAGAGAGAGAGAGAGAGAGAGAGAGAGAGAAAGAGAGGGAGAGAGGGAGAGAGAGGGAGAGAGGGAGAGAGGGAGAGAGAGGGAGAGAGAGAGAGAGAGAGAGGCCACAACTGACAATGGAAAATACCTGCCACTCCAGGGTGGAGCATTTCCACAAATCAGTGCCAGGCTTAGAAAACATCTCAATATGCTAGAGTGATTGAGTTTTTTCAGCTTATTAACAAACAAGCTATATATTATATCGTTCTTTACTGTAGTATGTCATTAAATTACATAATGTATAATGTTAATAGGCTACAGCAACCTATTTGAGCTTTGAACATGTTTGCTACTGTAAAATGTGCTAATATTAACACAGTTGGTACAATGGAAGGTCACATTATGACTTAAAAGCATAAAGACCACCTTCAGGGTAAAACACATGACCGTAAAATAATTCAGTAAACATTATCAACATCATCTCCATTATAAACATTATATTATCATTATCATCATCATAATCATAATCATGATTTGTCCTTCGTGTGTAAACAAATTTGCCAAACGACCAAGGAAAGTGAGTTTGGTCTGTGCCTAACCAAACCAGCTTCCTTCGAGATACTGAAAGTAAAAGCATGCAAAGAAAGTGCAGCCTGTTTTGGTGTTTGCCAGACAATGCCTCACCCGTGTAATCTGAGGACACGTAGTGCGCTAAAAAGCTGTTTTGCTTCACAACTTTAATATAGCCTGATGGATTCATAATTCTCATTAAACATGGACTATATCTGTGAAACAGGTAAAGTACAAATATTTTAATTTAGCCTATTATATAGTTTTATATTTGCACTGCGTTTTGCGTCGTAACTTAGCCTATTTGTTAACTTATTAACTTGTAAAATTATTTGTTCCATAAAACTAGTCATTTTATATAACGTGCAAAAGAAAATTATAATTTGAATTGTCAGACAAATATTTATATATCAGAAACGGGCTTTTCCGCTCGAGTTATTTATTTTCTCACCAAAGCGCGCTCCAGTAGCAGCTCTACTACGACGCGTTTAACCTCAGAAACTTGTAACGGCATGTATTATTATATTTATGTCTTGATTTAAAAGATGTTTAATATAATGTGTCACTATGTTACAACAGATGCTGAATTGCAAGATATTGTCTCAGACCCAATGTCTGAACTCTTACCTGGTGAGTAATAGAAGCACAGGTATTTTAACTTGGTAAACAAATGTAGCCTTTTATTTGGCATTTGAGTTTTCTAATAAGATTTACCTTTTATTTTCAAAGACAATGTCCTCTCAAAATATCTTGAGTCCATTCTGGAAGAAACCGAAGAAGCTATTGGTCAGTTTCACTCATTGCCCTGTTTTACTTAATTGTGTCATTTGTTACATAAAAGCATGAAGCATGGTATGTCAATCATGAAGGCTATAAATAATTTACTTCCTTGTGTCTTGGCAGATCCCAACTTCCTTGATAACCTCAGCTTTATAAGTAAGACTCCCTAACATAATATTATTTGAATTGAATTATATTTTTCAATCATATTTTTTTTTGGAAATGAATGGGAACCAATGACTGTTTGTTAATGCATTTGCATCACACTTTTTTTTATTCAAAAGTAAAGTTAAATCATTTTTGTAATGTCTTTCACATCTGCTTTACAAACAACAGTTGACGCAGACACAACTTGCACACAACCTGACCAAGCACTAGGCCAAGACAATTTGACAAACAAAAGGTCAAGAAAGCGAAAAGGTAATGTTATTTTCTTTAATATGTTCTCTTATGAAAGATCTGTATAGAATTCAGTAAGTAAGAGTTGTGTCTTCCATTGATAGTTGATATACCTTCAAACAAAACCCGCAAAGATACTGATGGCAAACCCTTGTACAAACGCAACAAAAAAGGTAACTAAAACACAATGTAGCACTGATACAATCATGTTAAGTTGTTTAATGGTCAGAACTAGAAGTGATGGATTATTGTTTTAAATAACACTTTGTATGTATATAAAAACGTGTTTAGAACTGTCTACTTATTAATAAAAGGAAGGAAACATATTTGTGATAACTGTAGCTCTTAGGCTAATGAAACCACAAATGAAACATAATGTTGTAAACCGAAAGCATTTCTCTATTGCAGCAACAACGTGCTCAGAAAACCCCTCAAGTGAGAAGACGCCCACCATTACATCCCAGGGAAGTTTCCAGTTGAGCTCAAACACATTCCAAAATATTTTACGTATTCCATTCAGTCCCCCTCCTCTGCCCACTAGTGGTGAGTTTTGCTTTTTTTTCCTTCATACTGTATGCATTTCAAGAAACTAGGCCTCGGCTTTGACCATTGACTATGAGTATTTGAATCTCTCAGGTGGTTCAGCACTACAGTTCAGCATCTGCCCTTTTACGCCGCCTCTGATCGGCACTGTGGTTCCGACATGGCCCACGTACGTGCTTGGTGAGTCAACTAAATACATTATCAAACAGCTGCATGTGCCTGCATGTTCTTTTACTTTGTATTTGCTCTTTTACACCGTATCTCTAATTGCACATCCAATCTATGCAGTGTCGCCCCAACATGTGAGTCCAGGCACTCAGATACTTCCTCTTTCACCTGGTAAGTAAAAAAAGGAAAAAAAGATGTCTCATTCATGGATAATTAAGCCTCTTAGGCAGGGTTGTCAAGTCTGCAGTTTTCCTCTGGAGTTGGGCTATACTTTTAGACTGTTGACGCAGATAAAAATATAAACTGCATTTGACTGATGCTTGTATTAAAATATATTTGCCATTATACATTCTACCAATGATAAAACTGTGCTAGATGAAGAGTTTTGTGAGCGAGGGCCGCTGGTAGGGAACTTTGAGCTTATGTGAGCTCCTCCATAAAAACAGACTGTTTATGATTGCAACACTTAATATTCAATAATATTACTGATCTGCGTGCATTGACACCATTGCATGCGAACAGAACTGAGCTGGATAATGACGTCACTGTTTTCTCCAGAGCTGCTGTATAGATAAATTAACTAAGTTAAAAACTAATGATTTTTACAACGGAAATTAATTAATACTGAACTTACTTAAGCTGGACAATGACACTTTATTCTTCTAGAGCTGCTGTACAGCCAAAACAAACAAACTTTGTTACATTATTATCACTGTATAGCTGCTTTGAAACAATCGGCATTGTAAAAAGCGCTATATAAATAAAGGTGACTTGATTTGACTACTATATAGTGATTTGTATTTTATACATTTGTATACATATTAAAATGTGTATTTTAGGTATTGGAGTGACATATTTTGAGTTTTGATATTTGGGGGAGGGTCATTGTGGTAGTTTTGGGCTATTTTTTGATTGGACATTGAGTTAGATTTGTTATGCAGACATGGTATTCCTGGTTTTAGCAATACTGTGGTGTGTGGTAACAGATTCTTTCATTTTCCAGCTGATGGCACAGTTGCCCCACCGGAGCTCACGGTTTCAGTACTCCCAGTTGGCTCATCCTCAGACCGTGCATGCAAGAGTTTAACATCAGTATCTGTAGACACACTCTCCCCTACAAAAGGTGAGTTTAGGGTTTGGAGTTTGGACGGCAAATATGTGTCTGTGCATACAAGTGTAGATAAAGAAGATAAACTAAAACTAAATCTAAACAAAAAAGGTCTTAAGATCATTTAGATTAAAAAATAAATAAATAAATGAAAGGGGACCTATTATGCAAAATTCACTTTTGCATGGTGTTTGGACATAAATGTGTGTTGTTAGTGTGTGTACACAACCACCCTATAATGATAAAAATCCACCCACTCCTTTTTTTTTAAATCCCCATAAATCATAAGCAGTGTCTCAGAACAAGCCGTTTCCAGATCCCTGGCAGTGTGACGTCACAAAAGCCACAGGCCCCGCCCACAAATGTTGACAGACACTGACGTTTGAACATAGAACCGCCCTGAGCGCGTTCACAGTGAGTCCGCCATTGCTGCACGGACGAGAATGTCTCCCAAGCATTTTAGGTGTTCTGTAGCTGGATGGATTAATCCACATAGCTCTCTCCATTTACTCCCGAAATCTGAGCCGCTGAAGACGAGGTGGATTAATTTTGTTTTCGAAGAAAATGCTCAACTCTACCGAAATTTGTTTAGGTCTGCGTGAATCATTTCACACCAGACTGCTTTGTGAACGAATGTCAATACAAAGGGACAATACAAAACAGAGGTTGAGCTAAAAATATGTTACTCAAGGATAGATCAGTAAACTGTTCGTGATTACAGTCTCCTGAGTGATACTGGATACGGCAGTAATGAAGGTGAGAGCACTTTATTACAGTTCATCGGAGTTGATTTACGGATATAAAGTTTACCAGTTTATTAATCACCACCTGAAAAGGCATAAGGTCTTTATATATTTGTTTACGGTTAGTTGTAACGAGTGTTTCTGTGTACTTCGCAATGTATGTTGATGATAATGCAAGGGAGAGAGAGAGTTTATGGATAATATTTTAATGCACACTTGCACTGTGTTTTAAGCTCTTACAGAGATTTTCTTGAGTGAAAACAGATGCTTCATATTTTGTGTGTACAACAGGCGTTATAAAACTCATCGGTAAACTGGCTTGTACTAGTATAGTGGATAAAAACAAGAAGACAGTATAAGTTATAACATAATTAAACTAAACTATACCTGTTCTATCTCTATGGAGCATATATTCGCAGTTTCTGACATTATAGTGCATCCTGACTGACTCCTGACACCGGAGAATGAGCTCTTGAAGCTCCGCCCTCTTAGGCCGAGAGGGCACACACTAAATGTTTTTGAACCCAACCCCAAAAAGTGGCAATTTTAACATGCTATAAAATATTATCTGTGGGGTATTTTGAGCTAAAACTTCACATACACACTCTGGGGACATCAGATACTTATTTTACATCTTGTAAAATGGGGCATAATAGGTCCCCTTTAAATCTTATTTTAAAATAACAATATTTTGATTTAAAAAATCATGTTTTATTTTGATAGAGACATTCTGGTAATATCAGTGCTTATAGCGTGTAATTTCTGCAGCCCTAGCATCACCAGTCGGAAAAGTAAAAATAATTACCGATTTGTACGGAAGGGAAAAGGTGATGGGGAAAAAAAAAAAATAAAAATGGGATGGGAGGAAAAATTATATTTCAATGATTTTGCTTTCATTTACAAAAGTATTGCGTTCTCTCACAGAGTATTGCGTTCCCACATCAAAATTTGTTCTCCAGCAAAGTATTGTTTTCCAATTACAACTTTGCGTAATTATTCTGGATTACACACACTCTGATTTTTTTTTTTCCAGATTTTGGAAGACTTTTAGAGTAGGTGTTCAAAATGCGATAAGAGTAGTATTCAGATCATATGATTCAGATTCAGTCATATGATCTTAATATGTCGGTCACATGAGGTGACCTGCTCAATGTGGAATAGAAAACGACTTTTTAGAAAATGACTTTTTCTGTAGAATAGAATAGAAGAGAACTTTTCTCTTGTAAGTAAACATAAGTTTTATTTAAATTTAAATTTTTTTTTTTTTTACTTTTAAGGTGTTATATTTTACAACAAAAAAAGGTGAATTTGTTAGTAAGGTGAAGGTGTTATTAAGAAGTACTATTAATTTCTACGTGTAAACGTTTTCTTTTAATGAGGAAAAAATTACATTGTGCACCTTTTAGTAGAGCAAACAAGACCATTTGTAATTACATTGCTTTACACAAACTGTGCATTGTCCCATTGACTGTAGGTTTCTATTTATTTTGGAGCTGACACAAGAGCGTTAACACCTTATCAGCTAAATAAGCATTATCTCAAACTATTATTAGGTTATGCTTTCAGAGAGAGTAGAGAGGATGAGCAGCCTTTCATATGAGTAGAGATTCAGTCTGTGATTGCTTTACTCCAAGCTTAATTTTTTGAGTAAAATAAATATTCCTTGTAAGCAGAGAAAGTGTTGAATTTTTACAATAAGAATTAAAAAAAAGAAAAGAAAAAAGTGTGGCATGTCTCTGTATGTACTAACAATTCTGAACTGTTTTGTTGACAAAGGAAATAATAGTTATAGAATTAACTGCTTGTTTTGCTAATTACAGAAGGAAACCCACAAAAGAGCATTGATTCCCCACCTTCCAAAACCGAAAGTAAAATCCGGCCAGAAGCACCAGGTAAGAAACCATTTTAATCATTCTTCCATTTTAATCTTGACTTGATTGGACTATGGGAAGCATGATAAATGTTTGTTTTACAGAATGTGTTAAAGAATACATACATCACATAAAGTCCCGCATGAGAGATGTCTGCTGCACTATGCGTGGGGGACTGGCAATGGAATCACTATATGTGGATGTGGATGTAACCCAGAGGAAACTACTTATCAAATCTGGCAAGAATGCAAACAAGTGTCTGGAGAAAGAACTGGTAGTACTCAGTGATTCAGAGCGAAAGAAAGCAAAGCTGGACAGAAGTCAGTTGTTTCATAACGGTGATTCAAAACCAAAACAGTCTGTCGCTCTCCTCGGAAAAGCCGGAGTGGGAAAAACCACATTCATTCAGCGTTTATGTTTGGACTGGGCAAGCGGCAGCGTGCCTCAATTTCAGTTTGTTTTTTTGCTGAACTGTAAAATTTTAGACTTCACACAATCTAACTACAGCTTGAAAGGTTTACTGTTGGATTTGTCTATATCTCCTCGCTGTGAGGACTCAGACTCTGTGTTCAATCACATTCTGTCCTGTCCTGATGAAGTTCTCATTATCTTTGACAGCTTTGATCACATAAAAGACTTTGAAGGGCTTCTTCAATGCCCTGCTAAATCACCCACCAACACTAAATACACCATCAAGCAGCTATTTTCGGGTTTGTTCCAAAAAGAAATCCTCTCGGGGTGCACAATTCTCATCGCCACAAGGCCTAAAGACGTTTTAAATCAGGTGCTGCGAAAAATCGACAGCCTTTTGGAGCTATGTGGCTTCTCTCCTGAAGACATTGAGTTGTACACATCAAAATATTTTGGGGATGCTTCCCTCCAAGAGAGTGCACTAAAAAAGATTAAGAATCAAAGCTACATATTCAGTTTATGCTCCAACCCGTTACTTTGTTGGACTACCTGCTTCCTGCTTGAGAACCAAGACAGCCGCAGTGATGGTTTGCCTTCAACCCTCACAGACTTGTACCAAAGAGTGACCTCCAAGAATCTGCAATTGGCTATGCTTGGAAACCGTTCATTATGTAAGAGGAAACAGCCAGACATCCCACAATTGTGCAAAATGGCATGGGAGGGATTCAAGAATCACAATACATGTGTAAGCTCTGCCAGTTCAACAGAGCTGCTGGACTGCGGCCTTAAAAGTGGCATACTTGTATCCTACGAAAAATCTGAGCGGCAAGAAAACCACTTTGCAGACCTCTTCACTCAGAACCTCCTGAGCGCTTTGCACTTGGTGCAATCCAAACAGGTGAATGAAAAAATGGTGGTGGCAAACAGCATAGTCCAGCAGAAGAAACGAAAGGTTCAGGGAGAGTCGCAGGACTTGCTGCAGAGGTTCGTCACGGGATTGATCTTCCAGAAGACACCTGATAGAGTCAGCATCCTGGACAGCAGTGTCAACATAAAGGCCAAAAGAAAGGCTGTTGAAGCCCATCTGAAGAGCATGAAGCCTAATAATTTGGTTCCTGCCAGGTTATTAGAACTGTTTCATTGTGTTTATGAGACCAACGGAGACAAATTTGCCAAACTGCTGTTAAAAAACCTGCCTGACAATCTGTCGTTCTGTGGGGCGCAGCTTTGCCCTTCAGACGTGTACGTCATATGCCATCTCCTTCGACATGCCAGCGCAATGAAGCGGACCTTCTCCATTAACCTGCAAGATACATGTATTCCCATCAGTGGCCTGAAAGAGCTTGTGGGACTCAAATGTATAAAGTCATTCTGGTAAGAAATTGTGCATTGCTAAGAGAATAGTTCACCTAAAAATGAAAATTGTCATTATTTATTCACCCTCATGTCCTGTATGAATTTTTTTCTTCTGTGAAATACAAAAGGAGAAAAGCTGAAGATTATTTTAATTCCCATACAATTACAATGACAGGAAACTGAAGCTTTGGAGCTTCAAACAGTACGTCAAAGTACCATAAAAGTAGTCTATATGATTCATGCTCTCTATTCCAAGTCAAACAAAAGTAATAATCAGACTGATTGAATGATCAGATTAAATTTCAAGAAGTTATTCACTGATAGCCGATGCAAGCATATGATTTAGTCAGTGAGTTGAACTAGAGAACTGAATTAGTCTTCAACCAATCAGACCAGTTTTGGAGGTCAAATGACTCAAATAATAAGTGTTAATGAATCTGAAATTCGTGAATGAATCACTCTAAGTAATTTGTTCTGATTCACAAAACTGGTCTGAATAATTTGCTCATGACTAATCAGACGAATTAGTCATGATTAATCTTCCAATTCTTTGTTCATCGTTAGTGGCAATCTTGACTTCTGCCTTAGCTTTCATTGGCATGTTCGTGAAAAATTTTGGAAGATGGAACACATGTTGTATTGACCAGTTTTATGATACTTAATATCCTTTTAGAAGACTTTTTCGAAGTTCATTTTAATTGCATGGAAAACAACGACAACTGTTCTGCCTTTGTGTTCCGTAGAATCATAGATGTTTGGAACAACATGAGGATGAGTAAATTACAGAATTTCCAGTTTGGAGTGAACTAGTGCTTCAAGCAAAAGGTTTTCATTTATATTTATTATTTATTTTATTTGTTTTTCCATTAGGGCACATACAGCAGACACCATTGGCTTATGGGAGGACTTGCATCAAAGCAATGATGAATTGAATCTGAAAAAAGCCATCGAGAAATTCACCTTGAACCCATTCAAGGCAACACAAGGTTATCACATAGAGAGCCTACCTGACCTTGTCCGAATTCACAGAGAGAAGAAGTTACCAATGAGGTACAGGATCAAATTTATGTTTGATACTAGGATGTCCAATGACTATCGTGTATTATCAAATTGTGGAATAAAATAATGTTGCTAAGGAGTATGGCTGTATTTTTAGTGAATTTGTGTCTGCGCTGGATAAAGGTGTGCCAGCCCTCCTGCATCTTCAGAGACTAGAATTTGAGTAAGCATATCTCACTCTTATTTTTTTCTGCAAATACCCACCAGCTCCTGCTTGTGTTTTCCATTCAGTGTTGATTATATCGGGTGGTGTTCTGTATTGTAGGCTTGGAGTTCAGAACGGTCCAGAAGTTTTCCCTAAACTGATAGAGGTTCTGCCTTCTCTGCATTCTCTCCAACATCTGGAGTGAGTATATCATATGATTCCATGACTGTATTTGGAATCAGAAAAGAAGGCTTTTAGTGTGATTGAGATTTAAAATGTTTCTTGACTCTTTTCTTTTTTTTTTTTGTCTTTCAGTCTTGAGAAAAACCAAATAGGAGACTCTGGAGCTGAGAAGCTATCAGGCGTTTTACATTTTTTGAAATGTCTAAAATTGCTAAAGTAAGTTTTGAAACATTTATTCCCTTAAATATAACACATGTAGTGTCTGGAAGAATCAATTTTTCTACACAATTATAACTTGTAAAGGAGCTGTGTAACAATTGAACTGAGGTCTTCTTTCCACCACTCAGTCTGTCTCAAAACTTCATTGGAGATGCCGGGGTGGAGAAACTGGCTAAAGCTCTAGCATCCATCCCTTCTCTACAGACCCTCAGGTATGGAAATAGCTATATATTTATTAAATAAAAGCAGACTTTTGGAAATGTTTATAAAAACCTCACTGTTTTGACACAATTATTCCACTTTCCTCACTTCTAGTCTCTACGGAAATGCGATTGCTGACAGTGGAGCGGAACACCTGGCTTTGGTTTTACCAGAAATGAAAGTCCTGCAGGACTTGGAGTAAGTACTTGTCTAAATTGAGTTAAATCCTCCTAAATAGATTTATACAACAAGAAAAAATGATTTCATTTTGGTAATTTACGTATCTCAGTATCTCTTTTTTGACATTAGGTTTCTCTTTTATCTCTTAAAATAAAATGTAAGAAATATAATTTTATTATATATTATATTATATAGATGCATTTCTTGTTATTTACTTTCAGTGTTAAGTTCAACAAGTTCACAGACATCGGAGCTACAAAGCTCAGTGCTGCTCTGAAAAACTGCACTGGAATGAAGTCTTTGGAGTGAGTCTCTAATCTTTAACATCATTTGTGGCTTATTTTAATGTAGTGGTCTGATAGGTCAGTACATTAACCTTTACTCGCATAACATTTTTCTTGTATCAGATACTAGCATCTCAAGACTAAGCACCACTTTTAAGCTAGTTGGAACATCTTGCAAATCTTGTTTGCCAACACAGTCAGGTGGACAGACAGAAGTCTAAAATCTCTAAAATCTGACCATAGTCACTAAGATTATATATTACGCCCATTGTTAATCATCATTATGCAACTTAAATGCTTTTTAATATGCAAATAATCTTTTTTTTTATCGTATTAATAATCGTTTTTTCTTCTCCCTCATTAGGCTGTGGAATGACTGCATTCCATATGGAGTTTTTGAACACCTTCGTCTTCAAGATTCACGAATAAGATCACTTTGACACATTCTTACAATAAGCAATTTCTTTTCACAAAAATATAATTCACTATACAATTCAATAGTAAATCGATATTTGCCAAGGAGGACACTAAGCTGCTTGAAAAAGTTGTTCTATTTTCGCACTGAAATTACTTTACATTTGACTGACTTGCACTTTCTGACATTTTTGTGAATACATGGTTTTTGGCACTAAAAGTTGTATTTTTTACTACAATAAACGAGTTCTATGAGTCTGTTTTTCTTGATTGTGACAGTTTCAGATAATTCAACTTGAAGTACTTGTTACTGCTGCTTTGTTGTGGTTTGTGTTTATCTGTCTGTTTGTTTATCTATCGTTTAGGTTGTAAAATGTAATGTGGTGCACCATGCAACTCCCCAAAAACTTAATGATGTTCATGAATGAATTATTGCTACACATATACATGCTAAACAAGCCATCATGTGTAACATGTTAATATATTTAAATTACTTTTTACTTGATGGATACACCACAAATCATTAAATTGAAACAATTCTTTCAAAACCATATGAAACCAACATGTAAATATCAAATTCCTAAGAACTTGGCACATGTTTTTAAAGGTAGGGTAGGCAATTTCGGAGAGGCTAGCATTAGCAAGCTAGCTTTGAAACATAAGATCCCACCCTGCCTTTAGAGTGCTCTTTAAAAAGCCACGCCTCCTCCAAAACACATTAATGTGCATAGCAGAGTGCGAAGCGTCATGAGACAAGGTGTTACTTCATGTCTCAAAGCACAGAACATTACAATAATAAAATCCAAGTCTGAGGACGTGAACTGCTCCGTGTAGAATGGATTGCCTACTCTCAATCATGGTATTTAGGACCTTAACTCAGCATAAGCTCGTTGCTTTGGTTCAGGAGGAACTGTAAAAGGTGGCTGCTGTTTGTTCCAAGTGTGTCCCACTGCGTCCTGCGTTACTACAAACAACACATCTATAAATTACTCCTCTACTACGAGTTACGCCCCCTACAATGAAAAGGTGCGTTCACGCGGCCTCGTAATTATTGTAGTTACGAGATTCTGGCTCGTAAAAAGTGTTCACGTCCTCGTAGAGCTCGTAATTGCAGCTTGTAAGCTGGGAGTTTTCTGAAAGCTCTCATATGTACTAAGTGGCCGCTGTACCACCTGACCACTGTAGATTCATTTAGGCATTGATAGTGGTGCCATGGAAACACATAATTCCCAGTCCAAGGACGTGAACAGCTCCGAATATAACGTCACGTGTTGTTATCTCAAGATTCCGGTAAATACGAGGTGGCGTGAACGCAGCAAAACATTCGGGATGTCATCAGAGCCCCTCCCTCTGAAATCGCCGTTGTCATCACTAGTTTGAATGGGAGAAAGTGCAACAAGCAATATGGCGGAATAAGTCCCGCCTTCTAAATAAGAGCCAATCGCTGATTGGTAAAGTCATCGCGTCACTGCAGCGGCCGTTAGAAGCTCCGGTTCCTATAGAAACAGTCAGACGTGCACCTCAGAAATGAGGCACAAGAGACGCGCTTTTAGGACTGCGTATGCGCATAAGTTTGATCCAGCCTGAAAAATACAAACCCGATTCCAAAAAAGTTGGGACACTGTACAAATTGTGAATAAAAAAGGAATGCAATAATTTACAAATCTCATAAACTTATCTATATTCTATTGTGAATAAAATATATCAAATGTTGAAATTGAGACATTTTCAAATGTCATGCCAAATATTGGCTCATTTTGGATTTCATGAGAGCTACACATTCCAAAAAAGTTGGGACAGGTAGCAATAAGAGGCCTGAAAAGTTAAATGTACATAAAAGGAACAGCTGGAGGACCAATTTGCAACTTATTAGGTCAATTGGCAACATGATTGGATATAAAAAGAGCCTCTCAGAGTGGCAGTGTCTCTCAGAAGTCAAGATGGGCAGAGGATCACCAATTCCCCCAATGCTGCGGTGAAAAATAGTGGAGCAATATCAGAAAGGAGTTTCTCAGAGAAAAATTGCAAAGAGTTTGAAGTTATCATCATCTACAGTGCATAATATCATCCAAAGATTCAGAGAATCTGGAACACCATGCTGGATGCCTGTGATCTTCGGGCCCTTAGACGGCACTGCATCACATACATACAGGAATGCTACTGTAATGGAAATCACAACATGGGCTCAGGAATACTTCCAGAAAATATTGTCGATGAACACAATCCACTGTGCCATTCGCCGTTGCCGGCTAAAACTCTATAGGTCAAAAAAGAAGCCATATCTAAACATGATCCAGAAGCGCAGGCGTTTTCTCTGGGCCAAGGCTCATTTAAAATGGACTGTGGCAAAGTAGAAAACTGTTCTGTGGTCAGACGAATCAAAATTTAAAGTTCTTTTTGGAAAACTGGGACGCCATGTCATCCGGACTAAAGAGGACAAGGACAACCCTAGTTGTTATCAGCGCTCAGTTCAGAAGCCTGCATCTCTGATGGTATGGGGTTGCATGAGTGCGTGTGGCATGGGCAGCTTACACATCTGGAAAGGCACCATCAATGCTGAAAGGTATATCCAAGTTCTAGAACAACATATGCTCCCATCCAGACGTCATCTCTTTCAGGGAAGACCTTGCATTTTCCAACATGACAATGCCAGACCACATACTGCATCAATTACAACATCATGGCTGCGTAGAAGAAGGATCCGGGTACTGAAATGGCAAGCCTGCAGTCCAGGGGCCGTATTCACAAAACATTTTATCTTACCACTAAAAGTTCTCCTAAATAGCAGTAAAAGCTCTTGGATAAGAGTTTTCTCTTAAAACCTATTCACAAAGCTGCTGAGACAAACTTTTACTAAAGAACTGACTGAAGTCTTAAGCTAAGAGTAAGGGCGGGGTTGACCTCGTCGCTATGGAATAGACACACAGTGATTGGCTGATGGGGGAGGAGTCAGCGATTTAATCATAGAAATATTGTAGAATGAGGTGTCATGTTTCCACATTAAAATAAAGGTTTTAAAATACAAATGTTGCCCTATTCAAATTTTTTAATAAAAATGTTGCCATAGTCAAAATAAAATGTTGCCATATTGTTGCCATAAAGGTTTTAAAATGTAGGCTAAGTGTCACTAATTAAACTAGTATATACAGTTAATTGTCCACCTCTTGGATGTCTGCATCTCAAGAGAATGCAGAATTCAAGCGACAAATTATGTTTTATAAACAAAGTTTGGGAGAAACACATTCAAACGGTCTTTCTAATCAGCTCGAGAGGAGGAATATATACACAGACGAGAGCCGACTCGCCTATAGTTACTTCGACGGTTTTCTGCATCCCTCCGCCAACCCGCTCCTCACTCGGCTGGGGATACGGGGAGAACTTTGGTTTTGGGCTAAATTTCAAGCTCGGAGCCCCCGATCCCCTTGGACAGCACACCAAATACACTTATTATATATATATTTTTTTATTTTACTCTATTCAATCATTTGTAAGTGTGAACTCATGAAAACCACTGGCACAGGTAATCAGACAAGATTTATTTATTTGTTAAAGATTTTTTTTGGCGTCTCATCGTAGATTCAAATCTATAAATCAAATTGTATTGCATTTATGAAGAAAAGGTTCAGCACCCAATAAGGCTCTATTGCTATTCCCTCAGTGGTGCACGGTGTCTTTGGGTGGATTAGGACTGTTTGTGATTTGGTCTTAGTGACTTAGGAGTCCTCTTAACTACTCCTAACGTTTCACAGACTTAGGAGCTAGTTTTAGCGCTAAAATGCTTTGTGAAATACTCTTAGAGCAAAAATGTATGACTCCTAAAATTAGGACTGACACGGCCATTATTTTTAAGAGTTTATCCTAAATCGGCAAGTTAGGAGCTACTTTTAGCCTTAAGATGTTTTGTGAATACGGCCCCAGATCTTTCACCCATAGAAAACATTTGGCGGATCATAAAGAGGAAGATGCGACAAAGAAGACCTAAGACAGTTGAGCAACTAGAAGCCTGTATTAGACAAGAATGGGACAACATTCCTATTCCTAAACTTGAGCAACTTGTCTCCTCAGTCCCCAGACGTTTGCAGACTGTTATTTTTGAGATGTGTTGATGCCATGAAATTTAAAATCAACTTATTTTTCCCTTAAAATGATACATTTTCTCAGTTTAAACATTTGATATGTCATCTATGTTGTATTCTGAATAAAATATTGAAATTTGAAACTTCCACATCATTGCATTCTGTTTTTATTCACAATTTGTACAGTGTCCCAACTTTTTTGGAATCGGGTTTGTACAGTTTTTTTTGTCATGATTCGAGCATTTAGAAACAAAATTTATGACACAGTTGTTGTCAGATTTCATTGGTGATTTCAAATATGAAATTTAATCGAAAGCTTGGAAAACAGATTTGGAGAATTTGATGTTCCCCCATTCAAAGAGATAGGAGCTGCACTTGAATGCCCGAGAGGTGTTTCAAAGATGGCCGCCGAGTGAAATGACTTGTCTTAAAGGGACTTTGGTACTGCTCTTTTTAAGCTTTACTATCGCCACCTAGTGATAAGGCATGTTGATAGTAGTACACAAGCCGTATTTCCACCTCAGGAACTTCCCCCAGGAACTATAGACTTTGGGGTGGTACTTGGTGTGTTTTGACCACAGGAACCAGGGTCTAAATGAAGTTCAGGGTAAAAATTTCCCCCTCAGAAAGTACCTTACGGGGTAGTACTTTCCAGTAAGCTCCAGAACTTTCGGGGGTGGGACTTGGGCACTGAACATGCTGATTGGTTGAGTTCATGCAGCATTTTGAGTTGTTTGCTATTCGAATCAACAATGGAGGTTAAAAAATACGACCGATGGACTGACAGTGAGGTTCAGGCTTTATTATGCAGAGGATGAAATCCAGCTGGAACTGCAAAGTCACACGCAGTCCTCCGTTACCGGACTTAATCTTTACAGGTGTGATTTTTTCCACTGGAGCCGATTCTAAACATTTCATTGGCCATGTCACAATAACGATTGCTTACACCCAACACTGATTCCTAAACCTACCCGTCACTGTAACCTCAGCCAATGAAATTGGTTGCAGGGTGGGGATTTCCACTGAACCGTTTGGGGGAAAAAATCATGGTCTTTGCAGTACTTTAGACTGCAATGAAAACGAACGCAGCAACAGGTCCAGGGGGAAAAAGTTCCGGGTAATTCTGGTGGAAAAACATCTATAGATCACCAGGGCCAAGTTGTTCAAAAAGTTTAATCTGGATTAGAATGAGAAAATCGGACTGGATCACCCTGATCCAGACACACACATTTTCATATTACCAAATCCAGATTAGGCTACTAATGCTCTAAATGGGATCACATTTCACAATGTAGGCTGCTACCTATGAAAAGAACAACAGGTAGAATTGAGGGTCACTTTAAGTGTTTTTATTTGAAGAAACAGAAAACAGCACAATAAAACAATACAAACATTCCCTTCCATTTTCAGTTTCCTTTAAACAGTCAGACCCCTACGGAGACCCTAAAGGGCCACGGTGATGGAAAAAACATGAGATGGGAGAAAAAAAATATTTCAATGTTAATTATGTTCTCTCAGAAAAGTTTTGCATTGCGTTCACCTGAGAAATTTTGAGTTTGCTTGCAAAGAACTGAAAAGTTTTGCAATCAAATGCAAAGCTTCTTAGAGAAATGTAAAACATTTGCGACAGAATGCAAAAGCATAAAAATATAATTTGTCCCACCATATCATGGTTTTTCTCATCACCATGTCCCTTTAGGGTTTCCATAGCCCCTCATCTGACCCACAACAAATAAACAAAAACAAAAATACATGCAATAAGAGAAGTTAGAAACTACTTTTGACTGGTTCATCTCTGATGATTGTGTCACTGTAATGAAGATACAATGATAAAACAAGTTAAAATTAAATATATTATATTAGTTTGACATTAACAGCTGTTTGAAGTATTACTTTATTTTTACTTTACTGCCCTGAAAGACTTAATAAGTAGCCTAATGTGCGTGTACTTTATTTACTTTATCAATGCACACAAATCAATTGCAAAATATATAAGTATGTATACTGCATATAAATGTTGTATTATTTGTCCAGATTTAAAGTTTTATTACAATATGTTCCTGAAATCCATGCTGAATCCACCCTTCAGGATAATCCTGATATCTTGGATTAAAGGTATTCTAATTTTACAAAAAAGTTTTGAACAGCACAAACATAAGGTTTGATCCAGATCAAAACCAAGATTGGATTACATGATCTAATCCGATTTCATAATCCTTTTGAACAACCCATTTTCAAGATATCCAAATCTGATCAGATTACTTTTGAACAACTGGGCCCAGATGCTGTAAGTCATCCTGTTTGTTTTTAAAGTATTTTATTAATGAAACTCTACAGTAACTTTTATTTTTGTGGAAGGGGTAGGGTTATGGTAAGGTTTCTAGCTATAATTACTAAGAGTTTGTATTAATTTGACCCTTCTCGTTTGTTTGCGGCGCTCGGTGACTGTTGTTACGTTTAAATCCTTCTGGGAAGTTTGTGTTTACATCAGGTGCATTAAAGTCACTTTGGTCAGAGCAAGCTGGCAGTGTACCTTCTCTTAACTGAAATACAGCAAGGTTTTTTTTTATAACTCTTTTTCTAAATGAAGAACAAAGAATGTGCGTCAGGTGTGTTTTGCTTTTTTATGTTTTTAATTAATTTAGGAAGCCACTGTAAACTTTATTGTATTGTTATATTGCAGTGCTATCATATTTTGTGCATGCAATTAGCTTATTTTGTTGTAAATAAAAAGAAGCCTGACAATGTCACTACTAAATTGTGTGGTCAGTATTGTGGTATTCCGTCACATTTTTTACTGACACGCCTCCAACTCGGACCGAATGCAATGACTGGACGAACATTTCTTGTTCTTGAGGCTTCCACAGAAGATATATGTATTTTTTCATTTTTATATTTAGACCACTTCTATTATTGACTGCTATCAGGATGTGAGAATTTCAAAAGAATTTCAACCAATATAACAAAAAGTATTTATGAAAAACATTGCCTACTCTAGATTTATACTAGATATTGATCAAGGCCACTCACTGAATCTTTGTCCAAGTTAGGATCTCAGAGTAGTCCGCTGTTAACACAGTATGTTTTATGTAATATGGCAACAGATATTTAAAAGTCAAATGTGACACCATGGCAACACAAAGTGAAATTATTCATTTATTAAATATATATAGAGAGAGAGAGAGAGAGAGAGACAGAGAGAGAGAGAGAGAGAGAGGGTAACTGAAACTCAAATATACCATTTTCAGGCTGTCACAAATATAAGGTTCCAAAGACAGTCTTATAGAAAAATTTCGAACACCCTGTTTGTCTCATGACGTATTGCTTATTTGAATAGTATTAAAGGGAACGAAACCATGCTGAGGCAGACCATTTATAAATAAGGAAGTTGTCTACAGGTAATAACAAGCCCTTGCAGGGCTGACACAAAATCCTGCTCGAGTGCTGAATGCCAAACTAAAAATAAATAGGCTAATGCAATATTTATATCCAGTAGCGGTTAGTGCCAGAATTTGATCTCTGAAGAGATACTGACTGGTGGCTCCATGGAAAACCACATAGTCCGTTCGGCTTATCTGTTCCGGGTACATATTCCATGTGGCACGATAGCTCGCTTGCAGGTCAGTCCCCTGAACCTGAACAGCCTGTGGAGACAACAATTAATGCAAATGTATTTTTGAGTATGAATCAACATCTAAAAACTGACCTTTAATATTACTTACTTATTCCTGAAAGTCATTTTTTTTATAATTTGACCACTGCAACATATTTTTATGTCTGCAGAGACAATATGTAGTTCCTTTTGACAATGGTTTTCCAGTAACCAAATGAATCGGCCAAATGACACCTTCCCCACAAAAGCTTCGGCTGCCTTTGCCAGTCATTGTAGTTTATTCCAGATATCCCTCAAAAACATCCAGCTCAGTGTCTGTGTCATAGGGAATAGAGGCTGGGTCAGAGAGAACACCCAAATCCACCAGTGCCTGGTCCATATCCTCTGGCAAAAATACTATCCCTACATTAAGGACTATGTATTCCATTAAAAAGGCATAGTAAAGAATTAAGACATTGACAAAAAATAGGCCAAGATAAAACATATATGGAAGCTCGTTGATTAGCGATTCAACTGAATCTAACCGAGAGTAAATTGAGTGTGTCATAGACTCCAAAACATATGATTCAGTCTCACTGAACAGACTGAAAGAATTAAAAGCATTTAATCACACTTTATATGAGACAGGTCAGTGTGGATCTATCCATTTCAATCAAAAGCGCAGTGATGCAACTCCTTTTTCAGCAGGATTCCCCTCTCGATGTATGTCTCCACTACACAGAAGATAAGTTAGTGAAGAACAGCATGTTTGAATGTTCCAAGGCCGCGCGCTGCTCTTTGACATTAGGACACAAATATCCCGACTCCCTCTTAAAGGTGCTGGCGACGTTTACAATTCAGAAATAAAAACCATCCAGACGCACGACGAAGCTTTATAACGTGTGAAAAACAAAACAAACGGCGCTTTCTCATGACTTCACCAAAACCGTTGCATTCGCACGGAACTATGGGAAATGGAGTCCGCAATAGACTAGTGGAGCGATTCGAACTCGCTCTAACGACTTCAATGATAAACTACAAATCCCATAATGATATGGAGCTGAAGTTTGGGCTGTCATAAGCGATAGGTCGACAGGTATGTTTTCATGTGAGGTTTCTGGGCCTTCAACTGCTGCGGATATGGATCAATTCGCCTAGCAAATTGTGTTAAAAACATACATATTGTGAAATAAAAACACCTAAAAAATGTTCGGCCGTTCAAGGAGCTGGGTCGGAGGACAGGGGAAGTCCAAAAACATTCATTCTTTGGATCATTTGAAGTAAGTTTTTATGGACCTTTAGCAGCTATTTCGCTAGCGCAGCTCGTGCAGTTTTAGCTTTATAACTCAGCCAGTGATTGTCATTACTGTGGAAAGTCACTAATAGTCAGTTTAGAAAATGTAAACATTTACATTACGCCTGACAGAATTGATGTACGATGTTAAACTGAGCGCATAGGAGCAAAACTGTGTGTGCAGCAGCCGTAGACTTGGTGTTAAAATCTAGTGAGCTGCCCACCAACAGATCATTTTGTGACATTGGGGATGCACTTATGTTGCCCAGAAAAAAGCTGTCTGACTATATTTTGAGCCACAGCTGTAGTTACAATATGGTTGTGTGATTTGGTGGGTTAGTTTATTAAATGCATTATATCTGTCTTATTAAATATATCACTTAAAGTAGTTTTCTGTTATGCAGAAATGGTTTATGGTCGTTACTATCTCAAATACATTACAAATATATAAGTTAGATAGGCATAATATGAAATATCTTGTGGCATTTAAGTATATTTTTATATTATCATTGTTAATTTTTGTTTAGGTATATGTACCATGTCCTAACAAAGAACACAACAGTGACTGATCACAACAGAAATCTGCTGGTGGAAACGATTCGCACCATTACTGAGATTCTTATCTGGGGTGATCAGAATGACAGCTCTGTCTTTGAGTGAGTTTCACATCTCTTTGTTTTTTTCAGATCTGAAGTGTTTCCACATGCTAGTTTTGCAATAAAATGACAGCTAAAATACAAAACCGTTTTTTTCATGACTGTAAGCATCATCCTCTCTTCGTAGCTTCTTTTTGGAGAAGAACATGTTTGCATTTTTCCTCAACATACTACGGCAGAAATCTGGACGGTATGTGTGTGTCCAGCTTCTACAAACGCTCAACATCCTTTTCGAGAACATCAGTCATGAGACTTCTCTCTGTGAGTAAAACCCCGGACAAAGTTCAAATTCTAATTTGATGTTTATGTCCTGACCATTTAATATGTTGTTCCTTTCCTTTTTAGATTACTTGCTGTCGAATAACCATGTTAATTCCATCATTGTGCATAAATTTGACTTTTCTGATGAGGAAATTATGGCCTACTATATCTCCTTTCTGAAGACTTTGTCTTTGAAACTCAACAACCACACAGTGCACTTCTTCTACAATGAGGTAAGGTGCATTTACTTGGGCAACTGTCATTTTTCAAATGACTGTTTATGTACTGAAAGCAGAAGAGGGGCTTTTATTTGTGGGCTCGCATCATGTTTAGCAGACCACTTCCAGGAAGATCTAACCGTTCACAGTGACTTTGTAAAACTGTGTTTCCTGTGTGTTCATCCAGCTTCAGCAATTATGTTCTTTCATTTTGGACAAATGCAGGCCAGCTGTAAGTTTACAACAGTTTTATGTGGATTGGAAGGTGACGGAAATGTTTCAGGGCTCCTTTGTATAGGGGGAAGTTATTGGTGTACTGTAAATGGTTGTATTTAACCCTTGTGTGTTCTTTATTCCGTGGCACCTTTGATGCTGTTAATCGTTGGTGTCAGGAATAGAGAGGGCCTGCGTGGAAGGATTCGCTCTATGAGAGAGCTGATGCTGCACTGTTTGTAAATACAATCTCCTAATGTAAAATTGAAGTTAAGATTGCTAAAGTATCATTGTAAACCAATACATGTTAGAAATATATCAAGACTACCAACTGTTAAAGATTGATGAAGCTTATGGAATCAGCTTGAATGTAGAATATAAGCCCAGATCAGTGTAATATATCTGAATGGCATTAACAAAGCAAGGTTTTGGGAGTGACAACTGCATTTAGTTGCTTGAAGAGCCACGTGAGTCTCTATATAACTCATTATGGTTGTGATAGTGATAACCATAGCAATATTTTGGCATCTCGTGTTAAACAATAAAACATGGAAGGAGGTTAACTAGTATTGCTGACAGAACTAATGTAGCAAACAAAGACATTAATAAATGAATGATCTGAATCTTCTATCACAGCATAAAAATATCACTGTATGAAGGATTAAACACATTACAAATGAAGAGTAGTTAATCTCACTAGATTATATTCTCTTTTTATTTGGAACTTCATGGACGCTAAGAAAAAGATAACATTTATAGCAAATGATAGATAAGTCTGGCATCTGTATTAAAACAGATCCACAGTATGTAACACTTGGGTTTAAAATAAAGCAATAAGCCCCAAGGAGATGTTGTTTACAGTGAATTTATAACAGTGAAGGGGCGTTGTTAGGCACGACGCGGAGTATAAAATGGTTACCACAAATATTAAAGCCAAAAATATGTATTAATGCAACTTTCATGAAGTAAAATCATTAAAAGGCTTTGTTAAAAGGCAAAAAAAATTGTCCCTGACCGTGAACAGCAACAGAAGTTACATTATTACGCCATTAGATGGCGGCAATGAGGGAGTCACTCAGTCGCAAAGACTTTTATATTTAAACTTGGGTAACACTTTACAATAAGTTTAATTAGTTAACATTATTTAACTACATTAGTCAACATGAACTTATAATGAACTGCTCTTATACAGCATTTATTAATCTTTGTTAATGTTAATTTCAACATTTACTAATACATTATTAAAATCTTGTTAACATTAGTTAATGCATTGTGAACTAACATGAACAAACAATGAACAACTGTATTTTCAATAACTAACGTTAACAAAGATTAGTAAATACAGTAACAAATGTATTGCTCATGGTTAGTTGATGTTAGTTAATACATTAATTAATGTTTAAAGGTGATACAGAGGATCTTTTCGTCGACCGAGAAACCAAAGACTGTTACTGATTTTTTTTAAATGAGCGCATGCGTAAGAACAACCCCCCTCCTTCACAGCTCATTTAGAGCGAACGCTTCCCAAAACTGGTGCACAAGTATGTTTGTTTACCACCGGCATTCGCTGTGTTGTGTTAGAGGATTCATTATGTCGGACTCACCGCAGGTAACTCATAATCTGCAGTTGTTACTCCTGTCTCCTGACAAAAACATTGCATGCGGCGCCTGTGGAGTGTGGAAAGTTACTGGAGCGCGCAGCCGCGCGTCTCTCACAAGGAACGTCATGGCAGTGATTGACAAGCCAGAGGGCCAATCGTTTACGCGATGATCGCGTATGACTGATGTTTTTAAGGCCCTACCTCGTGCACAGATGATGTATATTAATAATATTCCTTTCAGTGCACCTAATAAATAGTCTTTTATCAGTTAGTAAAGACAGTTTCAAGTAATATTGCAAAAATGTAAAAAAACAAAACATCCTCTGTACCACCTTTAACTAATGAACCTTATTGTAAAGTGTTACTGAAACTTGTGAACACGGAACAAGACGCAAATGACAAATGTTTTGACTAGCGCTGTCAGTGTCAACAGGGCACGGGAAAACCTATTAAATGTTAAAAGGACAAGATCGCAGCGGACATTCAAACAGATTTTTTATTACGAACATAGGACTGACCTAAAGGAAAATGCTAAATCTGCAGTTTAGCAGGTAATACACTCGGTCACTCGATATCTCTCTCACTTCTACATAATACAGTAAGCTTCAGTGAACAAAATCAATAGAGAACAAACATATGTTTACATTGCTAAGACAGACGCAGCAACACACACTCAGTGGCGCAGCGATACTTATGTAATGCGGTCAGCTGTATGATCTCAGGAATTTTACAACGGCTTCGAACGCGGCTCAACCAATCAGAATCAAGGGCCGGAACTATCCGTTTTATAAACAAAAGTAAAGTAAGATTACAAAAACAGTGCTAAAATCTTATTGGATGAGCCACATATACCCTAACCTTAAATTATCTGGGTAACACTTTACAACAAGGTTTCATTAGTTAACATTAGTTAACTACTTTAGTTAACATGAACTAATTAACAATACTTCTACAGCATTTATTAATCTTAGTTAATGTTAATTTCAAAATTTACTAATACATTATGGAAATCAAATGTATTTTTTAACATTAGTTAATGTACTATGAACTAACATGAACATTGAACAGTGAACAATGGATTTTTATTAACTAACATTAACGAAGATTAATAAATACTGTAACAAATGTATTGCTCATAGTAAGTTCATGTTAGTTAAAACATTAACTAATGTTCACAAATGAGACCTTATTGTGAAGTGTAACCATTATCTGGTACACCTGTCACCGCACATCAGTAGAATTCTGCCTTAATGTGGCAAGTTGCGAAGATGTTCTGCAAACATAGTCAAAAATATTGCGTCCTACCTACTAGTTCTTATCTACTTTGTGTTTTTCTGTATTTTCACATTACTCCACATTTCTTCATCGTTCTTATGTCTAAACCCTGGCACTAATTAGAGCCATCAATATATTTTTCCACAGCATAATAACAACATGGGTAACCAAAATATATCATGGTTTCCACAGAAATATAATGAATGTTTTTTGAGCAGCAAATCATCATATTAGAATGATTTCTGAAGGATCATGTGACACTGAAGACAGGAGTAATGATGCTGAAAATTCAGCTTTGACATCACAGGAATAAATTACATTTCAAAACACATTCAAATAAAAATGTTATTTTAAATTGTATATCAATATTTTTACTGTATTTTTTTTATCAAATAAATGCAGCCTTGGTGAGCATAAAGGACTCCTTTCAAAAACATTTAAAAAATCTAACCAACTCCATACGATGTGAATTTAATGTAAATGCACTTGTCACTACCTGAAATTTTCAGTACTAAAATAAGACGAAAATCACAACTTTATTGAAGTGCTATATATAGCCAGGATTAGATTAGATACATTTTAAACCTGTTTAGCAGCCAGTATCATTCCATTCAGGGATGCTTTTCAATTTCAGTGAAGTTATGCATCCATTTCTTCTGCTCTTGTAGATGTCCCGGATTCACATAAGAGAATTAAAGTACAGGTTTTTTGTGTCACTAGTTGCAGTTCTCCTCTCTCTGAGCAAATCCTCCTTGCTGATGGCCTCGCTCTCTGTCTCCCATGCTTCTAGCACACTAATGATTTTGCCCTGTACACGGAGGCCATTAAGTTTTTCAACCACCCAGAGAGCATGGTCAGGATCGCGGTCAGGACTATCACACTCAATGTGTACAAAGGTGAGTAGAGCCCTGACTCAGCTGCTGCTGCCGCACGATCCTTCTCTCTGCTGTCAATCTCTGTCATGCCTCTGATGCATGGGCATGCTGACGCTGCTCTCCGCCATCCGTGAGTAACGCACACTTACATTTAGCGATCGCTGCTGACTCTACACACATGCACGGGCACACTGGGGTTTCACTTGGGTATGGTCATATGCTGAAGACAAAAGGGCTTTCGCTGATCTGTTTCTCTGGCTTGAGCTTTACATGAATCCTTCTTCCCTTCCTGAATAACTGACTTAACATTTCTTACTATCTGCTTGGTGCTTACCCTTGGATTGCAGTTCATCTTATAGCTAAACAATCAGTGCCTAAGGAGATTGTTGAAATATTTTGGTCAAACTACCATTGGTGCATGTTACTAACGTTAATGTGCATACAGTGGCCCCAAATAATATTGGGAGATGTAGCAAACACTTAAAAATGTATGAATATCATTGCATTAAATAAACAACCTTCTTTCTTTAAAATTAAAGCCAGCTATTGTTATATTTTATGCATAAAATAGGTATAGGTGAAAAACCAACCTTACTTATCAGTCATTTGACAAATGTAGGCCTGCTCTGAAACAAAATGCCTATGTGCCATTGATACTCTTACAGATTACAGATTTTGTTTTATAGGTAGGTCAACTACAAAAATGTGGGGTGTCCCATGATCATTTGGTTATAATTTATGACTTGAATGTTAGTTTGTATTGAACTACCGTTAAAAAGTTTTGGGTCATTTAAAAAAAAAAAAAAATGTAATACTTTTATTCAGCTAGGACGCATTAAATTGACTGTAAAGACATGATACAAAATATTTAAATTTCAAATAAATGCTGTTCTTTTGACCTTTTTATTTATTAAAAAATCCAGAAAAAAATATTTCATGGTTTCCACAAAGATATGAAGCAGCACAAAAGTTTTCAACATTGATAACGATAAGAAATGCTTTTTGAGCAGCAAATCATCATATTAGAGTGATTTCTGAAGGATCATGTGACACTGAAGACTGGAGTAATGATGCTGAAAATACAGCTTTGCTATAACAGGAATAAATTACATTTTAAAATATATTAAAACAGAACACATTATTATTTTAAATTGTAGTAATATTTCATATTTTTACTGTTTTTGCTGAATTTGACAAATAAATGCAAACATAGTAAGCATAAAGACACTTACTTTTGAATGGGCGATATACTATGCATATTTTTTATTTTATATAATGCAATGACGTTCATTTATTTTTACGTGTTGCTAAAGTGTTTGAATACTTTGAATACTCTGTGGCCACATGGGGTACAATTGACATTCTTGATATGGCAGATCACATGCATAATTGTTCTATAAATGCACTGAATTAATCGCAATGAAGCAGTTAAAATTATTCTGATTGTTAGAAATAGCAATTGGGTGTTATGGATTACCTTTGCTTTTTAGCATGTCCTGACAGCTTCATATTGCTGGTCGATATGTCTGTTGGTTTTTGGGCTGTGCTTGGTTCCAGATGCTTTTTTGTGCAGGTTTAGTACCAGCCACTAGGTGGTGTGATTGTTTCATCTTTTGGCCTCTAGGGCCCAGAGCTCCACTAGCTCAGTCCCTTCATCTTGTTTAATCCTTTGTCTGTTCTTCCCCTCTCCCTCTATGGTGACTCCTGTGTGCCTTATTCCAGTGTCATGTAAGTTGTTCAAATTCAGAACTTTTTGTGCCACTTGTATTGCATGTTCTCTTGAATTGTTTTTTAAACACAGTTGCTTCTTTTGTCTGTGTACACAGGTTTGCAATTCACACGCTGATAATATTTTAAAATACACACATTTTTGGTGCTTTTATTTAAACCCTCTTTTGGCTTTGATGGTGATATTTGGCAGTGTCAGTTGTATGTTTTAATTTATTTAATTATTATTTTTTCTTAAAAAAGATGCTTGAGGTTCATTGAGCATCCTCTAGTCCTTTAACTGATCATTATAGCATCCATAAACCTGGATCAACTTATTATGATCCACCCACAAGACAAACCCTATTCTTTTCCTACTATTTTATAGCATAGTACACCTTTACAAGCTTAAAAACATTTTGCAAAATCTAATACTCTCAGCATGCTTAGTACAGGACTTGTTTATTGCATAGGATCAAATATATAGTCCAATTTAGCTTCCTTTAGCAACAACATCATTTAACGTAACCCTCCAACATCTGACCAATGACATTGCACATTGCTCTGTAATTAACTTTCTTTCACTTTTCCATCACTGTGTCTGCCGCTGTTGTGTTATTAGTTATGCTAAACCTCACAGTTCCTTTCCCACGTCACTGTGGCTGTTACCTGATCCCTCTGCCTGTTCTTGAGTAACCTTGTTTTACTTTTGGTCCTACCCTGCAGTGGACAACCAGCACATGCTACACTACATTCGGGACAAAACGGCTGTTCCGTACTTCTCCAATTTGGTCTGGTTCATTGGAAGCCACGTCATCGAGCTGGACAAGTGTGTGCAGACTGATGAAGAGTAAGGTTTTCATGACACTTTTTTAATGTGCGGTTCATCTCTGCACCACTAGGTGTCACTATAGACCACATTTGTTCACTGTGGAATTCATTTACTAAACCATCTGAATTCAAAACATTGCCTGCTCATGAACATATATGATTAGAATATGTTGCACATTTTCCCATCTATACCCATTCTCATCAGACATAAAAACAGAGGAAAACTCAGCGATCTGGTAGCCGAGCATCTGGACCATCTCCACTATCTGAACGACATCCTCATCATCAACTGTGAGTTTCTCAATGACGTGTTGACGGACCACCTGCTCAACCGCCTGTTCCTGCCCCTCTACGTGTACGCTCTGGTCAGCCAAGAGCAGGTGAGGACACAACTACACGTCTGTTTATTAGTACTTATAAAGCACATATTATTGCCTTATTCTGCATGACCATATTCTACACCCCTTGCTCCTACCCAATACCCAAACTTAACAACTACCTTACTAACTATTAATAAGCAGTAATTAGGAGTTTATTAGGGAAAAAATTCATAGTTAATATTTAGTTAATAGTGAGAATTGGACCCTAATCTAAAGTGTGACCCATAACTCTTTTATTTTGACATAGGTTCACTATATTTTGTTGATTATTCTTCTTTTACTTATTCCTGTGGAGCATTTATGACTCTTTTGAAACCATAAAAGTTAATGGCTTCCAATAAACTTTTACTTTCTCATTTGGAAGTGTTGGTGATCTTATGTTATATAACATTCTGCATGCAAAAGTTCAAGATTCCACTTCCACTATTAAATTGAGAGTGTATTCACTTGTATTTTTACAGCATTACAGAGAAGTTGAGGCTTTATGTGATCTGTGCAGTTTACTTGTGATAAGACACATCTGGTAACACTTTAGTATAGGGAACACATATAAACTATTAACTATGACTTTTCCCTTAATAAAATCCTAATTTATTGCTTATTTATAGTAAGGTAGTTGTTAAGTTTAGGTATGGGGTAGGATTACGAATGTAGAATAAGGTCATGCAAAATAAGGCATTAATATGTGCTTAATAAGTACTAATAAACAGCCAATATTCTAGCAATATGCATGCTAATAAGCAACTAGTTAAAAGACCCTAAAATAAAGTGTTACTACACATGCTTACTGCACTGCAAATATAAACATTAAAACATTTTTTTAACCGTTTAATATTTGATGTTGGTAAGATTTTTTTAATGTTTCTTAAAAAAGGAGTCTTTTATGCTTTCCAACCCTGCATTTATTTGATCAAAAATACAGTAAAAACAGTAATATTGTGAATATTATTACAATTTAAAGTTGAAAGTTTTCTTTTTTTATTATATTTTAAAATGTATTCCTGTGATGAAAACAGTTTTGCTTTTTAATGCTGCTGTAAAGTATTCATTTCTTTCAAAAATAAAAATACTTACTTGCCCTAAACTTTTGGACGGTAGTGTTTAGTAGTGATCCAAGCATGGTGATGTCATTTCTGGCTATTTCCACCCCAAACCAACTTGTTTACATGCCACATGATGACAATCTTTTTTTTTTTCCAGTCTGATGATCGTAAGATCAACCCTCAGGTGTCACTCTACCTGCTGTCACAGGTATATAAACGTACTTTGGTTTTGCTGAGACTTGCAATGAGTAGATTAGCCATTATACACACACTATGGTCAAGTGACAACATATGTTCCTCCGACTGTCATAG
Source organism: Anabarilius grahami (assembly GCA_003731715.1). Lineage (NCBI taxonomy): Eukaryota > Metazoa > Chordata > Actinopteri > Cypriniformes > Xenocyprididae > Anabarilius > Anabarilius grahami. The sequence continues at coordinate 3,785,728 of RJVU01053643.1, read as the reverse complement.
GTGTTCCTAATCATCCATTACCAGCCGCTCGTCCACTCCCTGGCTGATGTCATTCTGAATGGAGACTTGTCGGTGTTCACCGTGCAGACAGAGCAGAGCGCTCACAAGAGTTCAGTGAGTACATCTGCCTGTTGGCTTCTTCATTTGGAAGTTTATTCAAGAGATAACCAGATGGTTTCAGGATCGAGTCCTACAAAAATCCATTAACCACTTACCGGTAGGTTCATGGCATTTTATGGGAACAAGTGACTCCTAGTTGATTAAAAATGTCTTTCACATGACCTTTGGCACTGTTATGACATCACACTTTAAGTTCAAACCATATTAAACTCAAATGAAATCACTGCATTTGCAATCACTGTTTTCACCATTAACTTTGCACACGTCCCGCTAAGACTAGGCGATATCATACTGAGATCTTTCCGCTAAGACTGGGCGATATCATATTGAGATCACAGTAAAATTAATGCTGATACTGATGATAAGCTCTGGACATTTTTACTAGATATGGATAATCACCAGTGTATCACACAGCAATAAATAAATGCAACAGCAGCGAGTCAGTCTGCAGGAAGCTGGCGAGGGAAACCTAACTTACGTTACCCTCCAAAGCTGAGAAAATTATTTTTAAAAAAAGGTAACACAATGTCAATTATATGTAAGTGTTTCGTGTGTTTTTGTTGTTGTTTTTTTTTTTTTTAAAGCACAGATTANTCTTCACAAAAATGCATTCTTTAAAAAAAAAAGGCAGACGAAGATCAGTGGAACAAAAAAAAAAACTAAAAAAACCCATGCTCTTGAGACTTGTTTTTAATAGTTGAACTTCTTTTAACTTGAGTGCTATGTTTTTAGAATGCTATGTCATGCACGAGACGCTATAAAAGAGAGACGGATAGCTGCAGGTCATAGCAGGCGTACACAGTGCTACAACAGAGACTAACCCTACCCCACACCCTAACAGGCAGTTTTCCTGACCAATTGTAAAGACTTTTTGGCGTGCGCCCTACCTCTCTAAATCCAGTCTTAAACTACCTGCGTAATGCAACACACACACATACACACACCTCATTGCTATATTGATACTATGTTTTTTTTGGTGTTTTTTTACAACATTTTTACACACTCTTTGTCATTTAACAGTGTGTATACAAGAAATACAAGTAGAAGTATAAGTAATAGTAGTGGTAGTAGTAGTAGCAGTTAAATTAATAATAATTAAATGATGATAATAGTAGTAGTAGTATCAGAAATCTGGTGGATTTTTTAATAAGACTGGATTTAGATTTGTAAAAATGTACTGTAAGGGAATACTATTTCTTTATGTTTTAAAAGCTATTACAATTATGAAAATGACATGTTTTTGGTGAGCTCATAATGTAATAAATTTCTCATAATGTAAAAATTATTACATTATGAACATTGTATTACAAAAATTATGTAATATTAATTACATTATGTGCAGTTTTTACATTACGTGCCGTTATTACATTATGAGTTGCTACAGGCATTCCCATTAGTTTGACCTGCAGATACCCAAACTTGACAAAAGATGTGAGCACAATGGTCACAATGGTGACAATGGTCACATCTAGCACATTTACATAGAAAAACAATGAAAAAAATGCATTCTGTGTCAAAATATGCCGCCGGTCGGTTCCAACCAAGGCAGAAAACACAGCAAACTTTTTCTATCATGTGAAAAGGTACTATCCCATCGAGAGTACAAAAATGCAGTTCTGTGTTAATATGTGTAGCATAATGACTGGTTTACAATGTTTTCATTTTGCACTTTTTACTCAAATTTCTACCTCTAAATAATTTTATAGATATAAAACCAGCTTAATTAATATTTTTGTAAACAATTTTTTATCTAACAGTGAACTTTTTTTTTAAAGGTTGTACCTCTTCAAATATTTGAGAAGTTTGTTGCTTCTATTTTTACAAGTTACAGGACAACCTAACTTCTATTGTATTAAGGCAGAAAAAGCATGCTTGCACAGTCAGAAGTTTACATTAGCTATGTTTCCATCCACCTGTTTTTATGCACATTTTGGGATTGCATAAAAAAACGCTGGATGGAAACTCCAAAATGTGCATAAATTCGAAAAATGAGCATAAAAAAAGTATGCGCTCAACTGAGTAGGATTATCAAATTATATGTTGTGATAAATCTCATCGATCAATATGAAAAAAATGACTGATCATTTTTTTTTGCTATATCGCCCAACCCTACTTCCCACTCTCTTGTTTCATAGCAACCTTGTAAAACCGTTTTTTTGCTATCATGCTTTTTGTGTGAAGGTCAAAGCGGCACACGATGCTCAAGGTGCATTAAAGCCATATGAAAGGTGTGAGACATATGAAAGTGCATTTAGTTTAAAGGGCATTTATTTCTGTTCTTTATTTACAGGCAATTGGTAGATCTATCTCACTCTCATCTGTGAGAGTTTTATTAGGCTGCTTTTATGCACAAGCCTAAATGAGCAGATTGGGGGCCTTATGTATAAAACTTTCCATAGATTTCATCCTAAAAGTGTGCGTACGCATACAAGCCAGATTTTGCATATGTACAAAAGTTTTCAGATTTATAATCTTGCTTGTGCCAGAACCTGCGCAAAATTCCCTTTATAAACCCAGTCAGCGGAAGATTGTGCATACATGCATCTCCACTCTGTCTCCTCCCCGAAATAACCATATATGGAGCTTACAACACCTAGTTTTACTATGCGTTACATCATCTGCATATCATTTCCATGTATATTCCCATCCATGTGACACTGTGTTTAACAGTACAAGACATTAGGAAAATATGACTGTAAATGCCATCACATTTTATTACTAGAAATCTTTCACTATCCTTGTCTTGTTTTAGAAAAAAATAAATAAATATTGTTTAAAATACTGTTCAGGGAAAGTTTTCAATGAAGAGTTATTCTCATACTTTTCCACTGGCTAAACAGTATTTTTAATTGTTTAAAAAAAAAAGAAGAATTTTTTGCAATTTTGCCTAAAAGGTAAACATACATTTTAGGATGTTAATATATTTTTAATGGAAACAGGTAGTCCTTATTTTTGCTTTGTAAATTATTGTCTGACTCAGTGCGTCACTGACAAAACATTTTAAAAATAAAATGTGCATATCTTACTATTTCCTATCCTCTGAAATCTTCCAAAATCTATCCTTCTATCCTATCCTTCCAAAATGTATTCTTCAAATACAATGATATTATTCATAATATTGTGAAGACCATGAAATGGGTTATCTTTTGGCTACTGTCTGTCTGTGAACGACACTAGCAGCACACAAGCATTCAGCAGAGGCTGTGTACAGTACTGTTTACAGTAGCTACTCGTTGGAAGATCACCGAGCGATTCCTTCAGTGTCTGTCATTATGTCATTATGTTGCTAAGCCATCTGCTTAGACGGAGTAAATGCGCACCATTGATCATTATTCACTTGAAAATATTTTCTCAAAACATGATATTTAGAAGACTTATAGTGGAATTAATATGTGCCAAGCAATCCTCGCTGTAGTTAAAACATTTAAACACAGCATGCCATAGGAAAAGTGTTCAAAAGCACCGCATCCATTACAAATATTATTTAAATTCATAGAAAATGTTGTAACTTCTGGATAATGATTTCATGTAATTTCAGTGCTTAACCCCATTAAGGAGAGTGGCATAATTAAAGCTACAATATGTAGATTTTTTGCCACTAGAGGTCGCCTATTCAAAACAACGGTGTAGTTTGATGATGCCAAGTATAAGCGCAGAATCATTGGAAATGTCGTCTTCACCTCACAGCCAGAGGAAAAGAATCGGGACAGGACTTAGGCAGAAATCATGTTCTTGGATGAGATTATTAACGTTACTGTAGTATGAAGCAGAGATGGAGCGATTGCTAATGAGAGACATATTAATAAATGCTGGATGGCTTGTGTTGATAAATGGCATGCAATTAATTTTAAAATGTATTATATGATGGAGAAAATTCTGTATTACTTAGCTTACTTGACAAAATTGTGTTTTTCTCTGAGGCATGGTAAAAGCATGGTACTCTCGGAAAATCAAGAAAACTAGATTTAAACAATAAGACTAAACGTGTTGAGCTATATAACAATAATTTGTTTTCTGTCTATAAATGTAACCAAACAGTTGCTCCCTTGTCTAATAAAACATGTAATATATTAAAGCATCTTTGGTGTTTCCATGGTTTCTACAAAGTAAAACCTGAAACCGAGGGTAATGCGGATATGACGGCATTGACAGGCGACTCCCGGACACGTACAGTATCTTTGGTTAAAATTGCGATTTTCTCATGATTTACAAATAGTTGGAAACATTTGGGATATTGTAAGCACTCAACTGAACAAAATATATAACACTGGCCTAGTGGTTTTTGGATATTTTACTGCAAAAATCGTACATATTGTGCCTTTAATCTAAATGTGGAAATTGAAATTTTCAAATTAAAAGCTGTTTAAAATCATTCTTTTTACTTCATTACCTTGCTCACTCCAGTAAAAGAGTGTGTTTGCATGGTCTAGAGCAGGCTTCCTCAAATCCGGTCCTAGGGGGCCACTGCCCTGCAGAGTTTAGTTCCAACCATAATCACACCTGAACAAGCTAATCAAGGTCTTCAGAGTTACTAGAAAATTGCAGATAGGTGATCAAAATTGCAGATAGGTTATCATAGTTTGATCAAGGTCTAAACTAAACACTGCAGGACAGTGGCTCTTCATATGCAACATGGTTGACCCTTGGGTTTTGCACACAACGTAATAGCCTACTGCCAGCACGCAAACAATTTTAAACAAAATGCAGTTTAGTGTGTGAGGATGCCAAGGAATAATTGAGTGTAAAAGTAGGCTACATAAAATAATTATTACAATAAGTTAGGCTCCATTGTGTAACAACAAATTAAAATGATATACATTTATTATTCACAATAGGGAAAGAGGAAATAAAACAGTTCGTTAAGAGCATGACTCAAACATGCCATTAATGGGCTTATTCAAGTGTTATTTTTATCCATTCCGCATCTCCCACATGAATGTTTTAGCAAGGCGGTCTGTGTTGCAAGTTGGTGCATGAAGATACTTGCCAGGTTACGTGTCACTACTCTGCTTTATTAATTTATCCAGTGTAAAACCCGGACACCGCCACACAAATGTGGCTTTTTGATAATGACTGTCCTACTACAGGATTTAACAGATTAACAGTTGCCCGATGCCAAACTTACTTGCTGACCCCTGATGTAAGGTGTTTATACACCACTGAAAACATAGTTATGTGTATTATATTCCATTTCTGTCAATAGATCCTCCCAAATTTTACACATTGCACGTTTAATCTAACCCTCCTGTCTGGTTTGTTTGTCGGACAAAATGTCAGATCGCCTGTCAATCAAACTCCTGGCAAAGGTTACATTTTCATTTGTTTTTTTATCTACGGCTCGTTAGATCTAAAATTCTGAATTGGAAGGAGAAAAAAAAAAAACGTGGTAAGTTTACATTTATATTAATTATTTCGAATGGATTAAAGAAAGAGAGAGAGAAATCATATTTTTGTGCTATTATAAACATAAGCACTGTAAGCTTCAGCCTTTATTCGATATTTACTTGGTGGCAAATTAGTTGTCATGGCTACATTAGACTGGCCAAAATGTCCTCTACCTCAAGGAAAATTCAATGTGTCAGATTTACAGTGACGTGTCCGAATAGCTTGCTAAATGTTATCACGTCTTGATCACTTAAAAGATGTCAGTCAAGCGCTACAGTCTCACTGTGCACTTTTTTTAAAATATAAGATGCCTATCAGACCCCCTAAATAAACTTCTCAGAAAACAGGTAGTTTTGAAACACCGCTGCTCCAGTCTGTGGATGAGATGGTTGAAGAGGAGAAGAGAATTCTCTTCGCGGTTTGCCTCTGCTCTTGTTATTTTCATGAGGGTATTTACACTGAGGTAAGGCAGGCAGATAAGAGCGCTGTGATATCAGTGGTGTTAATGGGCTGCTTTGAAGTCTTCTGCACAGCAGACACCACTGCAGCGTGTAGGTGGATGTGAGACTGATTGTGTATTGCAGCCTGTAGCACATAACTTGTTTTTTCTATATATTTTTTTTTTTATTGTCTGAATATCAGAATCCGGGCCAAGCCGTGCATATGCACATATGCAAATATTTGCAATAAAAGCGTCCCTAATGTTTGCCTGGTTGAGTCGTTCTCGTGTACCTGGCAAAAACAAAAGCACTTAAATGTCAGATTTGTTTCTCAGAGAGTGAGTGAGTGAGTGAGGAGAATGTCATGCTTGCTTAAACTCAAGATTTCCACTCTTATCAGAGTGTTATGTTAGGCAAGGCAAGTTTATTTATATAACACATTTCATACACAATGGTAATTCAAAGTGCTTTACATGAAAAGGAAACAAATACATAAGAATAAAAATAACGATAAAAGCATATAGCCCTATCTGGATGGAAGAGTCAGTGAGTTTCAGTCAGAATATTTGTCGGGTATCTGTGTGTTTTAAACAATTCCAACCAGACAGCAAGATTTAAATTGCATTAAAGCAGTCAGGAATAAAAAGAGGATAAATAAAAGATTGATATAAAATGCATTAAAATGGTTATAAATAACAAAATAAATTAAATAAAAACAAAAAAAAATGAAAAGGCTGTCAGACGTCAAGTCTCGTGAGTAACTTCTTTGACATTTTTTGTTTTGTTTAAAGGATTAGTCCACTTTTAAATACACTTTTCTTGATAAATTTACTCACCCCCATGTCATCCAAGATGTTCATGTCTTTCTTTCGTCAGTCGAAAAGAAATGAAGGTTTTTGATGAAAACATTCCAGGATTATTCTCCTTATAGTGGACTTCAATGGCTACCAACAGATTGAAGGTTCAAATTATGGTTTCAGTGCAGCTTCAAGGGCTTTAAACGATACCAGATGAGTAATAAGGGTCTTATCTAGCGAAACGATAAACAAAATATCGTCTTGAACGTACTTTCCGCTTCCGCATTCTTCATAACGCTTACGCTGAATGTTCTACGCCTTCCCTATTCTACTTACGGAACGAACGCGGCGCCAGTTTCCTTTTTTCCCATAAGTTGAATAGGGAAGGCGTAGGACATTCAGCGTAAGCGTTATGAAGAATGCGGAAGCGGAAAGTACGTTCAAGGCGATATTTTGTTTATAAAGCATAAACGGTTGTATTTTTTTCGAAAATGATCAATCGTTTCACTAGATAAGACCCTTATTACTCATCTGGGATCGTTTAAAGCCCTTGAAGCTGCACTGAAACCATAATTTGGACCTTCAATCTGTTGGTAGCCATTGAAGTCCACTATAAGGAGAATAATTCTGGAATGTTTTCATGAAAAACCTTCATTTCTTTTCAACTGACGAAAGAAAGACATGAACATCTTGGATGACATGGGGGTGAGTAAATTTATCAGGAAAAGTGTATTTAAAAGTGGACTAATCCTTTAAACTGTCAAATACAAAGTTTCACATAAACACAGTCAGTTATGTCTGTGAACGTAAATAGCAGGTAACGTTACAGAAATCGTATGTGTATATAAAGTCTGTGGCACATTCCCTTCAAAAATAAAACCAATCCACTGCATGCAGCGACTCAGATGTAGGTAAATGAAGACTGTTATGTTCACTCTTACATCCAACAACAAAACATCTCAATTACTTACCAGACATTTTTTAGCTACAGCTGCTCGAGCTCAGAGAAAATGTCTGACAGTGTACAGCTCGCTGAGGGCAGAACTTATGGTAATGCAGGACTGTCAGTCAGCGGTCGTGGGCGGGGCATTCTGAGTAATGTGACGTCACATTACTCAGAGTTTTAAAACTGCTTGTCTAATGAGACTGCTTTGGTTTAATGTGGATTTTAAAAAAAAGGAGTGGGTGAATTTTTATCATTGTAGGGTGGTTGTGTTCACACACTGCCAAGACACATTTTTATCCGAACACCTTGTAAAAGTGGATTTAGCATAATAGGTGACCTTTAACTGAAGAAAGTTTTGGCACATCCAACTGTTAATTTTATCAATGCATTAGCACAGGGAGTTAATGGGGCTGTAGTTGTTAGATGGTAGGGCGTTAAATAGATCTGGGTATCATGTGCATATCATCTGCATGTTAGTAGCATTTCAGTGAGTAGTATTTAAATATGTTTGCAGTGAGATAGAAATTAGGCAATACTAGCTGATAAGGCTGGGACAATACATAGAATCTCGATTCGCGATACTATACGTGCTTTACAAAACCCTCGTAAAGTGCCTGCTTCCAGTCCCTTTACACACACCACTTAAACCTAAAATAATCAGCAAATTACAAATCTCACATCAAAAAAGCATTCTGAACCGAGGTGGAAGTATATGTAACCACTTACATGACTCAGCCGATCGCACGAGCGCTGTCGAGCAGTCTTCTTCGTAAGCGTTTGAGAGTGTGCAGTTAAAAACTAGCCTAGAGCGCCATCTGCTGTTAAAACTAAGCTCAGAATCGATTCAAGAGAGAAAATATCAGGATCAATCCAGATTCATTGTATCGATCGAGAATCAATGTATCGTCCCAGCCCTACTAGCTGATAATTATTCATTTTTGCAGTTGCTAATACTTAGGGTTGGGGAATTTGAACAAACTTTGATGAATTCAACACCTAGCAACCTCTCAACGCATTAAAATGCACTCTGAGGATCTTAGCAATGGAAACATGGAAACCTTGGAAACAATCTATCTATGATGTCATTTACATCCTAAAATAAATAGAAGATAGTTCTTTTTCATGACTTTGACACCATTGGTCTTTATTGTTTTGACATACTTCTGGGGGTTTCTTAGATTAGTCGAATAGTCTGTTACAAAATTTCCATTTAAACGTTATGGAAATGTGGTGCACATCCCTAGTCCTGTCATGGGTTGTTGCAGACAAAGAAGACAGAAGAATAAAGTTCCAATATGAGGTTTAATGATAATATTCCAACAGCAGGTAGAAAGGCAGGGCAACACACACTAAAGGTAACGACGACCGGACAAACACTGAGTGAACAGGAGGCGCTTAAGTATACAGTGGTGATAAACCAAAAGACGTACAGCTGTGATGATTAGTGTCGGTGTCCATGGTAATGGATGTGGCGGCAATCTAAACAAAGGAACACGTTATGACTGAGAACAAACTAAGGCCCCATTTACACTAGTGCGTTTTCGTTTTAAAACGCATACGTTTTGCTACGGTAACGCCTGTCCTTTACACTACGCCAGCGTTTTCGAACCGTGAAATTGGACACTTACGAAAACGCTGCAGAACTTGTTTTAGTTTGAAAACCCTGGGGTTGTGTTTCAGTATAAACGGACCAAAACTGAGAATTTTGAAGACGATGGCGTGACTGCCCACAATCGCTCTGCGTATCCTTGACGACCGTGTAAACAATAACATGGAGACTGAACTGCAATCTTTTCTGGTTTTGTTGTAATTTTTAGCAGCCATTGTGCAGTTAAACTCTGCATTTTTTTTAATACTGCAGCTGCCTACATGCGCAAAAGGCAACTGTTTACACTTGTACGCCCATGCCCAGTGTGCATGAATAGTCATGTGACATGCGTTTTCGGCCGTGTAGTGTAGATAGAGTGCTGTAAAAACTAGGGGTGCAACGGTTAAAATTGCTCATGGTTCGGTTTGTATCACGGTTTTAGGCACGGTTCGGTATGTGCTATTTTCAGGGAAAAAAGGACTACTGTCAAATTCAAATAAAGAAAATAAGAACAAATAATCAAACTACAAGCAACAGCACAAATTAACACAATAGAACAAAAATTCAAATAAAATAAACAGTGCTTTTCAGGTATCTAGCAGTAGTTTTCAGGTACAGAAAATGAATAAAATAATCAAATATAAAATAACACTGCATGTTATCTTCACTGTATAAATTAAATAAAGATATATTAAATAATATATATTAAATATATTTAGTCAAGAGCAGAGAGTGATTTCTTTGTCATTTGTTGTTTAATTTACATTAAAAACACAGGGAGCAGGAATAGGCTTCTTTCCCTTTAAGACATAATGCACAATTTTTTCGACTGTTATACGTTAACTCAAGACATAACCGACTATGTTTGTTAGGATACTTGCCAAGACGGGCATGTTGCCATAATTTTTGTGTGAATTTGTCCATTCAAACGCATGACTTGAAAGAGAACTCCATATTTGCGCGCCATCCGAGATAAAGAACCGTTGCACCCCTAGTAAAAACGTTGTAAATAATCATCAATGAAGCTCTTCACCAAGCGCTTACACAGATACAAGCGGGAGCGTTTGAAAGCAGGCGTCTATCGTGGACCAGTCCGCTGATAGATGCCTGCTTTCAAACACTCCCGCTTTCAAAACGCTTTCAAATTCAAACACTTTTGTGTGCTTTCAAACGCTGCCGTGCGTTGATCATTGTAGCCAATCACAAAAATATCTGATGAGCGCGTCAACACAGTGGCCAATCAGAGGTGTTTACAAATCCTCTCAATAGTGCTCAAAGCGTCACATTTTTAAAATTTCAGTACCGATAGGTACCGAAGTCAGTACTTTTGACAACTCTGAGTGTAGACACAGATCGTTTCTGAAACGCTGTGGAAACACCAGTGTAGACGAGAATCTTTTCATTTTAAAAGTCCACGAAAACTAAGACAAACCAAACGTGACTGTGACAAGTCTCCCCCTTTTTTTTTTTCTTCATATTTTACTCTGAAGTACATTACAATACAGAAGAAACTGTCGCTACTTCTGCTTGATTGCAACTTTAATGTAGAATTTAAAAAAAATATATATATAGTCTTACTGTTTTTGAAAAAGTTTGGTATTTTTGTGCATTCCTTGAATGGTTATTAACAAGTGTTTCTGTGCATTCCTAGTGCATTAATAAGTGTATCAATGTGCATTCCTAGAATGGTTATTAACAAGTGTATCTGGTAATAGCAGATGTGCTTCAGCTCTCCCCCCTTTATTATTCTGATAAATGTATGTTTATCATCAGCGAAAAAAGAAACAGGCAGTCAAGCTGCCTTTTCAGGGAAACAGTCTCTCTTCTCATTTGTGTCAGTATTATCAAAAGCCATTTCCCCTTTCCCATTCTCTGCCCCTTTCTGCGGTCTGTTTCTGTGTCTCACCTCTCAGGCTTAACCACAGCCTGCTCTACTTGACCCTTTTTTTTACAAGCTGACGGTAATTTGTCAACCTTAGCTTCCCTAAACCTGTGCAACCTTGTGTGACTGAAATTTCAGAGCAGTTCAAGGAAAAGAGGCATTTAAAAAATGATTTGCAGGATTTGTTAAGTATATCAACACAAATTGCATTTTTGTATCACAACAATGACATTAAGTTTGCATGAGTGCTGTGAAATGAAGTAATTTTGCTGACTGCCACATTTGTTTTGTTTTGCACGAAACTGTTGACACCATGCAAATCTGTGCTGCCCTGTACTGTAAACAAAACTCTGTCTGCGTCTGCTAAACTTTTGCAGATTTTAATACCTGACCCAGCCGACAGTAAAGCTACTATTCAGCACAGATTGGCTAATTGGTTATATATGTTGTTTAAATGCATTTATGCATTGGATTTGACATTGTTACTGTTGCTTTCTTTAGTTTATCTATAAATCAAATCCAGATAGGATGTTTATCAAAGGTTAAGTAATTTGCACTCTTTGAATTGCAAAATGTTATCAAAGCTCAACAAATATTGTATTTTTGTACAAACAAAGACCATCAGATAACATTAGCAAAAACATCCCTGAAAATATCTCACTATGCCAAAACTGCATTCTGTGGGAAACTCTAATATGCAATATCAGGATTTCAAATGTATGCTCTTGTACTGGTATGACAAGATTTTTTTTATTTTTTATTTTTATTTTTTTGTATTCCACAGTGCGCTTATATTTTGAGACAACACTTTCATATTATTGTTTTCTTTCTTTAGGAACCAATGCATTAGCTCTAAAATAATGTGAGAAAAAGGAGATGAATCATGAATTAACTGTGCAAGTTAAGTTTCCATTTCTTGCCAAAGGTCTCCATTTAAGCTAAAACAAATTTTTTGTTATTTATCAGGCCATCAATGATTCGATTAGATAATACACAGTATGTTGTGGGACTGTGGCGTGTTGTGAAGAGCTTGATTGAGGAAGCCGGTGGGAATCCTTATGTAAATGCAGAGTTTTGGTCTGTCTTTTGCTGTGGCTCTCGTTGCTCTGATGTACAGCGATTTGCCTTTCACCATCACCGCACTGCCTCTAACCTACTTTTCCTTTCCCGTAAGGCCTGTAAAATAGTTGCTAGTACCTGTGTGTTACCAGCAAGCCTCTGACACCCAAACACACACACACACACATACACACATACGCACATCACATGACCTTCCTTCACCACAAGCCACAGTTAGAGGATGAGCACAGAAAGGACCAAACAGAGACGTCGGATGTGTAGAATAGGATTTCAAACACGTCCTTGCGCAGATGACAGGAAGTATGAAGTTATGTAGTGCAGAGATGAAGGGCAAAACCGCTACCGTATTAGAAGCTTCCCCTGTTTTCTCATTATACGATTTACATACTGCATATCTAGCAGGGTGCATGTGTAAGCAAAGGCACACCTGCTATGCAGTTTGCTGGAAGCGCACCTGTAGCCTGATGGCATGCTTTAGCAACGTGTTTCTGTTCAACAAGTGGTTGTCACAATTCAGTGTTCTGGCGAATGCAGCTTGGTCATTTCGGTTGGCTAAGGTGACTGGGACTCTCGCATCAGTGTGACATGCATTAGATGGCACAGACCTGTTGTTTTGATTCTTAAAATGATGTCACAATGATGTCTGATGGGATGCATGCAACACGTCAGACACCACACTTTCTCCTTTAGTAAACTCTAGAAGTGTTTTTTATATATATATATACATATATTCAGCTTATCTTGACAGCATCTGCACAAAGAGTGAGGTCATCAGCTGCCTTTTATCTGTTCAGGCTTTTCTCGTAAATAGCTCAGTCTTGGTGATGTACATTGCACTTTGAATAGAATTCACTCATTAAGTCTGTGACCACAGGGAGACCGCAGATGGCTGTTTTGTTTTTTTTGCAAATGTGGCGTCCTACTGAGCACTCCACTTCTCAGCATGTTCTTCGCACTGTGTCACTGTCACCTGCTGTGGTCCTTATTTTTTACTTTTTTCGAGAGAGAGAGAGTTGTTTTTAATTCATATAATACCAGATAGTTTGTTCATCAAAGCTGCTTTCTCACAAACTTGATGTTCTCCATCCACAGTTTCTCTTCATCTTAAGTTTTTGAAACAGTAGAGGTGGGTTCTTTGAATCATCGCAGGCGTTCTTTGAAGAGCAGACCGAGTGGTTCAGAGTGCAATAGCGCTTCTGTGAGACCACGAGCAGGTGATTGTTCACTGTGTTTTCCTGCCGTTCTAAGAATGAACATCTTATCTCTTGTGTGGTCATCATGAATGAGGTTGGGGGTCCTTCAGTGTGCTGTCCAGCAGCAACTGTCTAGTGCTTTGTCTCGCATGACTTATTGGAGATCCTCAGAAACATCACTGCTGTCCATACTGCACTTATCAAATGTGTCCTAGACTGTTTGGCAGCTGTTTCCTGTTTTAGCGGGTTCTTGTTTCTGAGAAGCCAGAGACTGTTTTCCTTTCACTGCCTCTTTAAGTTGTGCAGACGTTGTAAAAGCAGCTATTGCTGTTATGTGAGATGGTTAATGTGTGAATATGTTGTTCTGAGATCAAGCAGTAAAAGGTTTATTATGTAAATTTATGTTTTAAAAAAATATGGATTGTCTTTGTTTTTATATTTAAATGTTCCTAATAAAGCTTATTAATGTTTGAAAGACTAAGTTTCGGTTATTTGGAAATCCTCCAAACTGTAAATTTGCATTTGGTGTACTTGTACTTTCTCTTGTTAACCTTATGGATATATGGGAGGGGGGCCCTTTTATTATTTTATTTCAATTATGAAAAGAGAACTTTTCATGAGCCTCAAAAATTGGACATATTAGTCATACGCCTCATCCATTGGTCATTTCTTTTTAGAGCAATGCTGGTGTTCGTCGGTTCACCAAGCCCCCAGAAAGTCTGGAGCGTTCCCTTGAGATGAGTCGTCAACGTGGGAGGAAGAGGGCTCAGAAAAGACCCAACTACAAGAACGTGGGCGAGGAAGAGGAGGAGGAACGAGGATCGGAGGAAGGGCCGGAAGACGAGAAGGAAAAGGCTAAAGGTACAGAGGCTAGTTCAAAGGCCAGCAGGACAAGTGGGGACAAGGAAGGTGAGTAGCACTAGATGAATGTCCCAGCATGACTGACTGACCCTCCATTCTTTGGATCACACCACACTTCGGCTGTGGCTCTGCTCTCAAAACTGATACATGGTTCAAATATATGGTCAAACTTACAGGGAAAAATCTCCTGAAAATGAAAATTTTGTCATTTACTCACCCGTCATGTTGTTCTAAACTTGTATGACTGGCTTTCTTATGTTGAATTCAAAAGGACACCTTTTTATTGAGATTGACCCAAGTAGGATATGGGTTGGAGCAATAATCCTATCAACCAATCAGATTTTAGGTTATTATGCCTTAGGTTATTGATTTGAACAATAGTATAATTCTTTCCCGATGATTTTAGGTAACAGTTAGGGTTTGTTTTTTTGATTGTTTCATAGGAGTGTTGTTCCAGGACCAACAAAGATGACAGTGTTAATCCAGAAACACGTCCTACTTGGCTATATCAAGTTTTGCCAGTTGCGAGAGCACTCCACCTTCTCACGTCATTTCTGTGTTTTGACATGGTCACTTTGGTCCACATTCATTCTGTGCTCTCCACCTTTCCGATTGGGCAAAACCTCACCCCCACCCTCTCCCACCTTTAGAAACATTTTTGTGTTTTCTTAATCTTGTCAGAATTGAGAGGGAAAGTGAGCTAAGCCCTATCTCCTGTTGTATGTGTGATGATTCATTCCTTCAATCGTCCTTCCCCACGTCTGACACACAGCCAGCTATAACTCATGATAAAGTTCATTGAAGTAACTCTTAACATTTAAGACTGAGGATTGTGTTTGTGAGCAACATTTTTACACCCCTTTACCAGGTTTGCAAGTTCATTAGGTGTTGAGACACTAGAGTAGTTTTATTTTTTAGAGCAGTCTTTTCCAACCTGTGGTCTTTCAACCCACCTAGGACTCCCCTAATATACACTACTCACAAAAAGTTAGGGATATTCGACTTTTGGGTGAAATTTCAGAATGCACCTAAAATGCACTATAACCTTTACAGGTGAATTTAATCTGACCCTCTCTAAACTTTTGAATGCACATGTCCAACTATTCAATGTTTCAGTACTTATTGCATAACATGCTGTTCTCTAACAAGGTGATTAACCGCAAAAATCACAAGTGTCTGATCCATGAAACAACCACTAAATGTTCTGGTTCAATGAAAATTTGTATTTAAACAGTCCTCTTCATCATGCTGTTCACATTTTGACATCATGAGACCAAGACGACACCTAACAATTGATCAACAGTACCTGGCCATTGCGAGGCTCCAAACGGGATGTTCTCAGAGGGAAGTTGCCACTGAGCTTAGAGTGTCACAGAGTGTCATCAGCAGGTGGCAACAGAGACACAGCGAGACTGGAAGAGTCACAGAAAGGCATAGAAGTGGGCGTCCTTTGGCCACATCCCATGCTGATGACCACTTCATTGTGAACAGTGCTCTGCGGAACCGGATGATGAATGGCACTCAACTCCAGGTACTTTTAAGGGAGGTGAGAGTCACCCGTGTGTCACGTTAGACCATTTCAAAACCGCTTACATCAGCATGGTCTGCATGCTAGACGACCTGCGAGGGTGCCTGACCACACCACCAGGCACAGGCGTCATCGTACGAGGAACGAGGAACCAGTGGGCCTCAGTGCTGTTCTCTGATGAAAGTCAATTCACGTTGAGCAGAAATTATGGCTACCAATGCTGTTGGAGACCTCAAGGAGAACGCTATGCATCAGCCACTGTTGTCACCAGAGGAGCCTTTGGGGGTGGTGGTGTTACAGTCTGGGCAGGTGTGTCTAGTCAATACAGAACTGCCCTACACCTTGTGAATGGTACTGTGACAAGCCAATACTACCTGAATAATATCATTAATCCTGTCATGCCCCAGCTCATCGAGGTCACATCATCAGGGAACTGCTGCTGGAGGCTGGGGTACCTCAAATGGAGTGGCCTTTACTTTCTCCAGACCTGAATCCCATAGAAAACCAATGGGATCAGCTGAGTCGTTGTGTAGAGGGTCGTAACCCTGCACCCTAGAACCTCAATGACCTGAGGGCAGCCTTTAAGAAGAGTGGAATGCCATGCCTCAGCAGACAATAAATTGACTAGTGAACAGCATGAGACGTCGATGTCAAGCTGTAATTGATGCTCAAGGACACATGACAAATTATTGAGACATTGACATTTTTTGTTGTGGTATACCCACCACTGCTGTTAGCTTTTGTTTCAATAAATTGTTTGAGATGAAGAAATTCAAATTGCATGCTACTTAAATGCCCTACTTTCATGATATAATATTACTGTAGCATGAACTTCTTAAATTTTTCCATAAATTTCACCCAAAAGTCGAATATCCCTAACTTTTTGTGAGTAGTGTATATTAGGGGAGTCCTAGGTGGGTTGAAAGACCACAGGTTGGAAAAGACTGCTCTAAAAAATAAAACTACTCTAGTGTCTCAACACCTAATGAACTTGCAAACCTGGTAAAGGGGTGTAAAAATGTTGCTCACAAACACAATCCTCAGTCTTAAATGTTAAGAGTTACTTCAANTCTGCTCACCAAGGCTGCATTTATTTAATTAAAAATACAGTAAAAACAGTAATATTGTGAAATATTATTACAATTTAAAATAACTGTTTTCTATTTGAATGTATTTTACAAAGTAATTTTTTCCTGTGATGGCAAAGCTGAATTTTCAGCATCATTAGGTCAGGTTTTTGTGTCACATGATCCTTCGGAAATCATTCTAATATGATGATTTGCTGCTCAAGAAACATTTATTATTATTATCAATTTTGAAAACAGTTGTGTACTTTTTTTTCCAGGATTCCTTGATGAATAGAAAGTTCCAAAGAACAGCATTTATCTGAAATACAAAGCTTTTGTAACGTTGCAGTACTGTTCAAAACTTTGTGGTCAGTAAGAATTTTTTCATTGTTTTTAAAGAAATTAAAGAAGTTAATACTTTTCTTCAGCATGGATGCATTAAATCGATCAAAAGTGACAGTAAAGACATTTTTTTTTAATGTTACAAAAGATTATATTTCAAATAAACGCTGTTCTTTTGAACTTTCTATTCATCAAATAATTCTTAAAGAAAAAATATTGTACACAAATACTTTTTATAATTGTACACGTTTCTTGAGCATCAAATCAGCATATTAGAATGATTTCTGAAGGATCATGTGACACTGAAGACTGGAGTAATGTTGCTGAAAATTCAGCTTTGACATCACAAGAATAAATTACATTTTAAAATATTTTCAAATAGAAAACAGTCATTTTAAATTGTAATAATATTTTACAATATTACTGTTTTTACTGTATTTTTAATGAAAGAAATGCAGCCTTTGTGAGCAGACGAAACTTCTTTTAAAAATTGGTTTTGACCAACATTATTAGACAAAGTGTATGAGTATAGTGCTCTTAGCTGCATTTAACAATTTTTCCCTTATCAGAATGAGCAGATCAGACCTTATCAGATTATTCGCAAAGTGTGCACAAACATACAAGGAATTTATGGTTTCCAGGAGTTCTGAGTACTTCATATATAAATACATACATACAGGTCCTTCTCAAAAAATTAGCATATTGTGATAAAGTTCATTATTTTCCATAATGTAATGATAAAAATTAAACTTTCATATATTTTAGATTCATTGCACACCAACTGAAATATTTCAGGTCTTTTATTGTTTTAATACTGATGATTTTGGCATACAGCTCATGAAAACCCAAAATTCCTATCTCAAAAAATTAGCATATCATGAAAAGGTTCTCTAAACGAGCTATTAACCTAATCATCTGAATCAACTAATTAACTCTAAACACCTGCAAAAGATTCCTGAGGCTTTTAAAAACTCCCAGCCTGGTTCATTACTCAAAACCGCAATCATGGGTAAGACTGCCGACCTGACTGCTGTCCAGAAGGCCATCATTGACACCCTCAAGCGAGAGGGTAAGACACAGAAAGAAATTTCTGAACGAATAGGCTGTTCCCAGAGTGCTGTATCAAGGCACCTCAGTGGGAAGTCTGTGGGAAGGAAAAAGTGTGGCAAAAAACGCTGCACAACGAGAAGAGGTGACCGGACCCTGAGGAAGATTGTGGAGAAGGACCGATTCCAGACCTTGGGGGACCTGCGGAAGCAGTGGACTGAGTCTGGAGTAGAAACATCCAGAGCCACCGTGCACAGGCGTGTGCAGGAAATGGGCTACAGGTGCCGCATTCCCCAGGTCAAGCCACTTTTGAACCAGAAACAGCGGCAGAAGCGCCTGACCTGGGCTACAGAGAAGCAGCACTGGACTGTTGCTCAGTGGTCCAAAGTCATTCGGAAATCAAGGTGCCAGAGTCTGGAGGAAGACTGGGGAGAAGGAAATGCCAAAATGCCTGAAGTCCAGTGTCAAGTTCCCACAGTCAGTGATGGTCTGGGGTGCCATGTCAGCTGCTGGTGTTGGTCCACTGTGTTTTATCAAGGGCAGGGTCAATGCAGCTAGCTATCAGGAGATTTTGGAGCACTTCATGCTTCCATCTGCTGAAAAGCTTTATGGAGATGAAGATTTCGTTTTTCAGCACGACCTGGCACCTGCTCACAGTGCCAAAACCACTGGTAAATGGTTTACTGACCATGGTATTACTGTGCTCAATTGGCCTGCCAACTCTCCTGACCTGAACCCCATAGAGAATCTGTGGGATATTGTGAAGAGAAAGTTGAGAGACGCAAGACCCAACACTCTGGATGAGCTTAAGGCCGCTATCGAAGCATCCTGGGCCTCCATAACACCTCAGCAGTGCCACAGGCTGATTGCCTCCATGCCACGCCGCATTGAAGCAGTCATTTCTGCAAAAGGATTCCCGACCAAGTATTGAGTGCATAACTGAACATAATTATTTGAAGGTTGACTTTTTTTGTATTAAAAACACTTTTCTTTTATTGGTCGGATGAAATATGCAAATCTTTTGAGATAGGAATTTTGGGTTTTCATGAGCTGTATGCCAAAATCATCAGTATTAAAACAATAAAAGACTTGAAATATTTCAGTTGGTGTGCAATAAATCTAAAATATATGAAAGTTAAATTTTTATCATTACATTATGGAAAATAATGAACTTTATCACAATATGCTAATTTTTTGAGAAGGACCTGTACATGCATATATAACACAAGAGAATTGAAATAAAAATAAGCAGAATTAAATAAAAATGTAACATAATCTATACTACCATTTAGAAGTTAGGGTTTGGTGCGATTTTTGTAATGGTTTTGAATCTCTTCTGCCCACCAAGGCTCCAATTATTTGATGAAACATTATTATTCCTGTGATGGCAATGCTGAATTTTCAGCAGTCATTACTCCAGTCTTCAGTGTCACATGATTCTTTAGAAATGATATGACATGATTCTTCAGATTCTTTTGATATGATGATTTGCTGCTCAAGAAACATTTCTTAATATTATAAATGTTGAAAACAGTTGTGTTGCCTAATATTTCCGGGAAAGCGATAATACTTAAATATGCACATTATGTACTGTATATGTATTTACATAATAAGCATCTATAATCTATTCTGCCATTAGAAATAGTAGCTGTTAATAATCACGGCGTCATTACATATAACTATAGAAAACTATCCCTTGTGGCTTGGGCTGTTCGATTCAGTTCTAGAGTTAAATACCACCAAGTGGTTTCCCTTTTTTGAAAGAAAGGTATGCAGACATAAAATTATTTAAAGGGAAATCCATTAGTGTAACTTTAGACAGCTCAGATCAGTTTGGTGTGGGGATCTTCCATGGCTGACATCTGACATACACAATGCCAAAATCCAACTCTGCTGTTATACTCTGTTATACTCTGTGTTATGTTTGTATTTTGTAGAAATTGAGATGGTGGTGATGGAAAAATGTAAGATCTCTGATGTTTCCACATTGACGGAACAAAACATTACAGACGAGGAGAAGAGCGCTGCTGCGGCAGCACGATCCGAAGGCCAGAAGAGCAGGTACACAACCAGTTTTTTAACATTAACAGTATTAACATTTAACTGATGACCCTGCAGTTGGCTTGTTATGCTCAGTTCCACTGAAGTACAGCAACGCTCCTATGTTTAGATTGGCGTCCTCCAAGGAAAAAGGGCCCAGGACGTGTTCAGACTGCTCCCCAAGCCTTTCAAAAGCGATATTTATGCGTTTTATCTAAACCAGACGATTTAAGAGCTACATGGCATGCCTGTGAAAAAGCACTATTCTGCATGGAGATGATTTGGTACTAAAGAAGAAGCATTTACACCTGTGAAGACAGTTAGTCTGGATATGAGTGCTCCTCAAAGCCAGACTCATTTCGACATGATTTATAGACAATGGCTTGTCTAGTTAATTGGCTTTCACATTTGCAACACTCAAACAAAGCAGTATGTCTTTACAAATTGTGCATTGCGTATTGTACACATTGTTCTGTTGTGCAAACTTCTGCATTTCAAGCGGAAACAATGAAAGAACAGCTGTTATCTTGGTTGTTGTTCTAGGCCCTTCCTGGACATGTTCTATAATGCACTGGACTGTGAGAAAGAGGATTACCAGGCTTTGTTTGTGCTTTGTCTCCTGTATGCCGTGTCTCATAGTAAAGGTATGATCTGTCTCTTCAGCAATAACAGTCTCAAGCAAAGCATGCAAATAAACTGATAGATGTAAAAGAGACTATTACAGACGAGAATATATGTATTTGTAAGCATTATTGATATATACTGTGTGTGTGTGTATATATATATAGATACATATACAGTGGGTACGGAAAGTATTCAGACCCCTTTAAATTTTTCACTCTTTGTTATATTGCAGCCATTTGCTAAAATCATTTAAGTTCATTTTTTTCCTCATTAATGTACACACAGCACCCCATATTGACAGAAAAACACAGAATTGTTGACATTTTTGCAGATTTATTAAAAAAGAAAAACTGAAATATCACATGGTCCTAAGTATTCAGACCCTTTGCTCAGTATTTAGTATAAAGCACCCTTTTGATCTAATACAGCCATGAGTCTTTTTGGGAAAGATGCAACAAGGGGATTTGGGGATCCTTTGGCATTCCTCCTTGCAGATCCTCTCCAGTTCTGTCAGGTTGGATGGTTTCTCCACACATACCGCTTAGAATTAAGGCCAAAAAGTTCTATCTTGGTCTCATCAGACCAGAGAATCTTATTTCTCACCATCTTGGAGTCCTTCAGGTGTTTTTTAGCAAACTCCATGCGGGCTTTCATGTGTCTTTCACTGAGGAGAGGCTTCCGTCGGACCCCTCTGCCATAAAGCCCCGACTGGTGGAGGGCTGCAGTGATGGTTGACTTTCTACAACTTTCTCCCATCTCCCGACTGCATCTCTGGAGTTCAGCCACAGTGATCTTTGGGTTCTTCTTTACCTCTCTCACCAAGGCTCTTCTCCCCCGATAGCTCAGTTTGGCCTGACGGCCAGCTCTAGGAAGGGTTCTGGTCGTCCCAAACGTCTTCCATTTAAGGATTATGGAGGCCACTGTGCTCTTAGGAACCTTAAGTGCAGCAGAGATTTTTTTGTAACCTTGGCCAGATCTGTGCCTTGCCACAATTCTGTCTCTGAGCTCTTCAGGCAGTTCCTTTGACCTCATGATTCTCATTTGCTCTGACATGCACTGTGAGCTGTAAGGTCTTATATAGACAGGTGTGTGGCTTTCATAATCAAGTCTAATCAGTATAATCAAACACAGCTGGACTCAAATGAAGGTGTAACCATCTTAAGGATGATCAGAAGAAATGGACAGCACCTGAGTTAAATATATGAGTGTCACAGCAAAGGGTCTGAATACTTAGGACCATGTGATATTTCAGTTTTTCTTTTTTAATAAATCTGCAAAAATGTCAACAATTCTGTGTTTTTCTGTCAATATGGGGTGCTGTGTGTACATTAATGAGGAAAAAAAATGAATTTAAATGATTTTAGCAAATGGCTGCAATATAACAAAGAGTGAAAAATATAAGGGGGTCTGAATACTTTCCGTACCCACTGTATATATATGTTTACAAATTATGCTTGCTTGCCTAATATGTAATGCATACGTAATTGCACGATTTTAGATAGCTTTATAGTGCCAAGAACATGCTCTAACTTTCTGCTCTTTATATGTTGTTTGTTTATGTGTGCATGTGGGTACGTGCAGGTATAAACCCAGAGCTCTTAGAGAGGATCCAGCTGCCTGTGCCAAATCAAGAGAGGAGCTCTTACAGTCAGGTGCTGGTGGAGAGAGTGATTCGAATCATGAGCCAGGCTGCTCAGCCAGGTACTTGAAGACACACACACACACACACACACACACAGTCACATCCTCCACATCTCACATGCACGTTCTCACTCTATTGTACTTTATGTGACTGATTCCAAATATAATCCTTCACTTGCTTGGACATGCTCATTAAATATTACACTCTGCAGATTCCATCGTTGTGCCTGAACTTGACTGTAGATCAAAGCATTCACTGTTTACTGTAGACTGATAATTCAACCCATTGCTTGTGCAACATTTTATGTACACACAGCTTAAGAAAAACTTCTTCTGCATGTCTTGTGTAGTAAATATCCACTGTGGGTTTAATGCATCAAACTTATTTGTTGTTCAAACTAAAGTGGTTAAAGGCTACATGAAATCAAAATGGACTTTCTCTTTTGATACTTAATAAATGTATCTGGTTTTAACCCCTTAGTATTCCTGTAAAATTAGCCTAAAAGGCCTAAAAAAGGCATGCCCAAAGTAAATTGCATGTTGTTCTTGAACCACTTGAAGTATATGCTTGGTTTTGGTCTCTTTTAAAAGCTATGTATACAGCAGGCGATACAGTAGAACGCTAATAGGATGTTTCATCAATGCAAGTTATTCTTGACAGTTTCTTTTTCTAATCAACTTTAATAACTTTCTCTGCCTTTTCTCGGGAAGTGTTAATTTTGGGATCATTTATATACTATTATGGTATTTATTAATATTTTGAATTAGGTTTTATTTGTATATTTTCCCTTTTTTATTTTTATTTTATTTAATGTATCCATTTAACTGTTTTAGTTACTAAGTCATTTTAGTAACTTATTAATTTTACTTAAAAATTGTAGATACTTTTTTATTTCAGTTAGTTCCCAAAGCAACATTTCAAATTTTTTGTTCAAGGTTAGGTTTTCATTCATCCAATATTTATATTTTATTTAATTTATTTCAATTAATGGAAATTATTTTTAATAGTTTGTTTTAACAATAACAACACTGCTCTGAAATTACTTTTCTGATTATGTAACCAAGGCCACGGACAAGGAAAATACTATTATTATTATTTTTAAGCTTTTTACAGAAGAGGATTAGGGGCCAAGCAATAAAAAAATAAAAAATAAAACCATCTGAGATTAAAGTCATTATAATGCGAGATTAAACAAAACAAAAAAAAGTCAAAATACAATTTTGAGAATAAAATCTAAATAAAATGTCGAGAATAAACACGCATTCGATCAGTGTCATATTCATTGCATACTGATCCTAGAGGACTTCACAGAGTTGGATCACTTATTCAAGCTAGGCCTATATTTTAGGCTTGCTTTCAATAGAGGTTGACGTCACGCAATCTAAACTCCGCCATTTTAGCAGGCCATCAGGAGAGTTCTAGAGCGGCTGTAGCATTTGGTATTGATAGTGGTCGAACAATAATTTAAAACCAGACATGTTTAGACCTTACAAACCTTACTATATTTCAACATGGTGGACAGCTGCTCTGCTCCAGGATGCCAGAACAGGCGGGGGAAAGCAAAGGGGAAACCATTTTATCATATTCCAAAGGATCCCAATAGACAACTGAAATGGTTTGCAATAAAACGTGCTAACCAACACAACAAAACAAGAGATGGTTGTATTTGTATTTTAATTTTTTTTGTCTTTTATCTCAGCATTCATATAAGTGTTGTATAAGGGTTTTTATGTTTAATAGTAACCCTAAAATGATACGAAAGAGTTTAAAATGTGTTAAATAACTGGGCTGATAAGCTACATAAGAATTTTCAGTATAACGCAACGTAACACATTATTCCAATTGTGGCCGAACATAAAATAATTTTTCACACACATTTCTATAAAATTTAAAAAAAGAAAAAAAGTTATTATTTCAAGGGGCAACTCATTTGGATATTTTCATG
Source organism: Anabarilius grahami (assembly GCA_003731715.1). Classification (NCBI taxonomy): domain Eukaryota; kingdom Metazoa; phylum Chordata; class Actinopteri; order Cypriniformes; family Xenocyprididae; genus Anabarilius; species Anabarilius grahami. The sequence goes on along the minus strand of RJVU01053643.1, from coordinate 3,761,201 downwards.
TCTGGGAAAATTTTTGGATTAAACGGGTTAAGATTTCATGACATTTATGATGTCTACTGTACTCACGGTGATATAGCTATGCTGGCTACCTTCAAACAAGGACAGCTAGGGCCGATTACGTTACCTAACAACACAGTTGACTGACTTATTCTTACAATGACGATGAAGCAGGTTTTAGCCGGCAGACTCCAAAGTTGAATATTAATCACAAAATTAGATTGGGTCCATTTGTTGCTCCAGGTTTTTGTAGGCTTTTAAAGAGTCTCCAGAATAGGACGAGGGAAAGTTGATGAGGTAGTTGTACATATACATAGTATCAGGATACTGCAGGTCAGAAAAGCTATCTGCTCCTTTATCGATACACGTTAAAAGCACCCCAGGGGCATTATAGGGATCTGTTATGTTTAATCTATTATGTTTTGCTATGTACATGTCTATGCTTATTGAAATAAAGTGCGCAGTGAACTCTGTTGCCTTGAAACTGATGCTGGCGCCATTCATTTCATATTCGCTCCCGGCTGTCCCTGCCTGCCAATATGGTGGTGTAAACAGAATGGGTCACGTGACTACTGGAGCTCTATAACAAAGAAATACAGCTTTAGCTAATTATAACCGAAATATAAGTAGCAGACGAACTTTAAAGAGAATTTGCATGCAGCTTGGTCTTTTTAGAAGAAAAAAACTGTACAATTTGCTTGTCTTAGGCCTACTCGCAAGAAAACTAGACATTCTTAACGTGAAAAACGCTTATTATTAAAAGATCAAATTCTGTACACACCTTATTAATAAACCATACTATGTGCAGATAAGCATAATAACTTCACCCTAGGCTGGATGAGTGTGTATAGACATTTATCTTTCTGTGTAGGCTATTTGATAAAGTCTGCGCTTATGTAGAGCAGTGGTAATTTTGGCAGTCATTTTTGATTTAGTCTTAGTCTTTATCTTCAGACGAAAATGCTCCTTAGTCTTAGTCACATTTTAGTCATTTTAGTCTTTCATATTTTAGTCTAGTTTTAGTCGACGAAAAGTCATCACATTTTTGTCGAGTCTTAGTCATTACTTTTAGTCAAACTACAGTTACAAACATTAATTTTGATAGCTATTTTATATGTAGACTTTAGGCAAAATTGTCATTATAATTTTTTCTCTTTAGACCAATTCATTTAAGCTTATAAAAATTTGAATCAAGGTAACAGAATGTATTGACATTGCACTCTTAGCAGTAGCACTTGTGCAATTCTACATATCCTCTTTCAGTGGTTCTCAAACTTTCTAGAGTGTCGTACATCCTTCTGTGTACCCTCTTTTCCACTTAGACTGCAGTTACACATTTCCATTAAGGGACAATATTTGCCTTCTTAAATCGATTTTTCCAGTGCATTTTTTACCTTTATAAATACCTTTGTAAAATAAATAATGCCTTAAATAAAAAAAAATTTAAATTCAATAAATACAATGATAAAAACGAAGTGATACTTTTAAATATTACATTAAAACCGCCAGTAGGTGGTGGTAAGTCACTGTTTTTATGAGTGAATCATCGGGTCATTCATTCTTTCAGTATCAAAGCTAGCGGCTGTATTTATGAATGGATCATTGAATCATTGACGATTCGTTCACGAAACACAGTGTGCTGCTCTGCTGTGGTTTTCGTTGCAAAATAGAGCAAAAATACTGACAATACTGTTTAAAATGTACATCACTTAATATTACCCTTTTGTTTGTTGAACTGTATAAAATCAATATTCGGGATATTATATATTATATTAGGGCAATATTCTTGCTGGTATAATATGATCAACAATAAAAACAGTAACTCGCAGAAGGGTATGTTTTTGTATCGAAGAGAGTTTTAATCTTAAATCTACATGCAGTCTGTGTCTATATGTTCTTCATACTTGTAGTACTAAATCCCCACTTTTACAAAGGTTATATTGTCGAGAACAGCACTAATGTAGCGCGATGCTGGCTTCTGTGGGTGCAGACAGTTTTGACCGCGAAAGTTGAGGTAATTTGATTGAATGTCGTGTATATATGACATTTTACCTGCTAGAAATGTTCAGTTTTCATGTTATTTTAAGGTGGAGTAGAATAAAATGAACGTCAGTTTGAGAACCACTGCTATCAGCCTACACTCTGGTCCCAGATTTAGACAGTAAACGAGCAGCGCAATATAGACACTTTAATTAAAGTAGAAAATCTCAAATACATCTAAAACATGTTCTTTTAACAGAAAAGCTCTGAAAGGGGGTTTAAATTCTGGAAATCTGGCAACCGTAAGCGTGACCGCTCGTAAAGACAGTCTGTAATGTTTTGTCTCCTTTATTCGACAAAAACAAAAGTGATTTCAAAAGAGTGATTTTGGTCAAGTGTTTAGTCTTTCAGCCACATTTCAGTCTTGTCTTTTTCGTCAACGATATTGCACGTGTAGTTTTAGTCACGTTATCATTAAATGAAATTAGTGCCGTCTCTCATCGTCTCGTCTTAGTCATGGAAAAAAAGGTCGTCAACGAACATTTTTCGTCATAGTTTTCGTTAACGAAATTAACACTGACGTAGAGAGAGATAATATAGATTGTCCTTTCTGTTTCCGTTTGCACATTTACAGTTAAACACATCGACACCACTTTTTTCATTCTTGAAGTGAACTTTTTTGCCTGTATGGTGATTAGAATCACTGTTTTGCACTGCCACCTTGAACTTGAGAATGCGCCGCTTCTGGTATGAGGCATATGATGCTTCATCCATAGCACGCGCACAGAGAGCGCACGAATAGGCTTACTCTTCTTGCACTTGAATGAACACATACACATAAAAGTATGGCAAAAGTTGGAATCGAGAATCGTCATTGAAATAAAGCCTAAATTATAGCTTGACTAAGTGATCTAACTGTCATGTCCTCTATCAACAATGAACACTGATCGAATGTGTTTATTCTCGATATTTTATTTAGACTTTTTTCTCGAAACACAATGACTTTATACTCAAAATTTAATGACTTTATTCTCAATATTTGTAGACTTTTTTTCTCGAAATTTAAAAAAAAAAATTCTCGAAACATATCGACTTAATTCTCTATTTAATGATTTTATTCTTTACATTGTATTTTGACTTTTTTTCTAGGAATTTAACAAGTTTAATCTTGTATTATAATGACTTTAATCTCGAGATGATTTTATTTTTTTTATTATTACTTGGCCCTAATCCTCTTCTGTAGTTTTTTTTTTTTCAAGAAAAATACAGGTTAAAATTTATTCCAGCCCATGTCAGAATAGCATCCCTTCAATTTTACCATTTATGAGCACATTTTACATCGTGCTGTTTACAGAAATCTCCATTTTTTTTTTTTTTTTTTTTCAATGGGACGTTCTGAAAAGCTTCAGCAGCCGTCAGTGTGAGCAACCATAACCAAGAGGGCCAGAGCTTAGTGAAGTTATTTGAATGCCGTTTCGTCTGATGCACATTTCTTTAGCTACACACTCTTGACCACAACCTTGAGTAACACAAAATGCAACCGATTTCCTCTAACGGTTGATCTCTTTCACCTTTTGTGAAGGGGATTTGTAGCCAGTTTCTCCTTTCGGGGGCTCCTGTAATTGTTGTGACATTTGAATGTTGACTTGCTTCACATTCACATTACATTTGCTTGCATGATGCTAAATTGATTTTTCGGAAAGCCTATCATTGGTACTCGGCTATACTTAGGATTAATTTGTAGAACTGATTGAGTCCACAGTAGACACGTGATGAGCTGTTGTCCTCATGTTGTATGATTCATGCTCTGACTTTGTGCTTTTGACATTTACATCCAGTGTCCTTTGTGACACTAGCTTGACAAGAAGCAGCTAAACTCCTCTCTTCCTAAAATCCACAGATTTTCTCTTTCATTTGCAGCACGTTTGTTTGCCAACACAGTTGTTTGGCTGTTTCCGGGGTTACACATGTCACATCTGAGCTATTCTAATGCCCCACACTTCCTTTTTTAAGACATGTTTGCTAAATTTTCTCCTCTGGAGATGGTCAGAAGTTAATTACGTAATATGAAGTGCCACGTGTTTGGTCTGCTTTTATAATGGCACTTTGATTTAATTTTAATTGCAACTAAAAGGTTTGATTTACTTCATCACAACATAGTGTGTGTATGTATTTCAGATGGGAAGGTGCGTCTTGCCACCCTGGAGTTAAGCTGTCTGCTTCTGAAACAGTCTGTGCTGTCTGGCTCTCAATGCATTATAAAGGACATCCATTTGGCCTGTTTGGAGGTAAGCATCTTAACACAGAACATCTCTCACTGTCCACCCACTTCACTTTACTATCACGTTAAGTTTTTTTTTTAGCACATGGTGCGTAATAAATTCACCAAATGGGAAGCATAGCAAAAAAGGAATATGATGATAAAAATAATTATACAAATAATGATCAGAGAATCAAATGTATTATCAGTGCCAAATAACGAATAATTAATTTGTATAAATTAATATATTTATCTAATTTACTCCCATAAATGCAAGTGATATTTTCAGTCCAACTATTTTTTTAGCTGTAGAAAAAAACATTATTCTTGTAAAAATTCTTGGATATAGTTGAAATCTCAGGCTTCAACATTTTACATTTAACTTTATTCTAAATGGATAATAGTGAATCCATTAACATAGCAGTTAGTTCATGGATCTTCCCTTACAGAGTTTGAACCTGTGACCGGAGCCTAGAGGTATAAGACGGGTAAATTATATCTGCAGATTTATATATTATTTGTCAATCCAAATCACATTATTGAATAAGGTTGGTTTTATTGCCAAATACACAACAACATGGCATTTTGGAGACTGTTTTAGCAGTGGATACATGTATTCCTTATGGACTGCTTTGTCATTGTTGATAAAGACTGAGAAAACTTATGCATTTATCTTTCACAATAATTGAAAAGGATGTCTTTTGAAATTCATAGTCAAAATAATTTGTCATGCTAATTTGCTTATCAACCTCTGCAAACAAGATTTTACAAGACTGATTCTGACATATTTCTAATTTATCAGTTAATTCTCAACACCTACAATATACACACTTAGGTTTTTCCCAGTAGTTTTTTATTTTTTACATTGCGTAACAGTTTCTCTCATTCTTATTTTGAAAGCAGACCGATTTACAGGAAGTATGATATTTTACTTGTATTATATTGCGTAACTCAGTCACCCCATTACTATGATGATGTTTTCTTTTTTTAGGGTGCCCGTGAAGAGAGTCTTCACCTTCTAAGGCAGTTTTATAAGGCAAGATGCTCTTCTATTTTATTTCAGATCTAATAGAAGTCACTTACTTACTGAGACCCAGATAGTTAAAGGCAACAGACTTTCATGCTAATAGTTCTTGTAATTATCCCCTAGTCATCCCTCTTGCATTTGAGTTCCTTTAAAGTCTGAGGAAGAATTAAGCTCAGACAGCTCATCCTAAAGACTTTGCTGTTTTGATATTTAGGAAAATCCCAACAGCTTCATGTTGAAACATGTCAGCACTCTTGGTGGTTTATTCACATTGAGACATTTCTGTGAAACCAAGCTACTTTTAAACAGAATAGAGTACCCGGATTCCTGCATAATTACAAAGTACACTAGTAAGTTTAGCTTTTGTTTTGGCCACTCTGCCATTTGTCACAACAGTGATAGACATGTTTTACAACTAATACTGCAGTCTGCAGCACTTTTTTCCCCACCTTTTAATTTTCCCCGAAGTCATTTTCACTCGTGAAATTTGAGTGGTATGGCGTGATACGGCTCAACGTACAAGAGAACAGCAGACAGTTTTGCTTTCACATTTTTAAAGAAAGATCTCTTTCAGAATGCATTATGCAGGCTGCACATTCCAACCGTCATCCTCCAAAATGTTTATTATGAGTGAGGAATGTACGTAAATAATCAGTACTGAATGTTCTGTTCTGGGATTATGGAGAGTCCTGGGAGAGCCTATGTTTTGGTATCTCATCTGTGTTCCTTGCGTGCGTTCATAATGGATCAGTGTGTTCCAGCACTTCCAAGAATCTTGGCAAACACGTACAGTGGCAGTCAGGAGTTTGAACACACCCCCTGTT
>RJVU01053643.1:3733245-3755090 GCA_003731715.1 Anabarilius grahami | reverse complement strand
CTATTGTCCACACTACAGCATAATAGTATGGTCAAACCAATAAAATAATAGAAGTGAAAGCATGAAAATTATCCAGTGACCATAAATGACTTATACTGTAAAAGAGTCTGACTGTTCTAAATAATTTAACTCATGATCATTTTCTTTTCAAGTCTGTATCTGTATTCTGTTCTTTTATCACCTTTCTCATCGTGTCCCGCCCTTTATCCTATCCCATGGGGCTTTTCATGGAACTGAGTGTTCACACTGATTCATATTTACAATTGATCTCCTCACAGTACCAGGGGGTATTCCAGAAAGCAAGGTTATCTTACCTTCAAACACACACTGAACTCTTGGTTGATTAACTCAAACCTTGCTTACTGGAGGTACATGCTGGTTCCTAAAATGCATCCGGTGTAAGTTCAGCCAACCCAGAGTATGTTTACAGCTAACACACAAGACATTCTCAACAGAGCGACAAATTTTAATAGTCACCATGGAAATGGACACTAAGAAAAAGCATGCCATACTAGGGCTGGACGATTATGACCTAAAATCAAAACCTTGATTAATTGAACATTTTACCTCGATTACGATTAATGAACGATTATTATTATTTTTTTATATATTTTTTCATAGTTCACTTACAAGGTTTGTACTGTAGATATGATTGACTATTAAAGGTGGGATATTTTTTCCTATTGAAAGAGTGATCTGACATAACAGCTCACTTTCAGCAGTTATTTTATCCATGGTTCGTAACATTTCTTACAGATTTCTGCTCATTGTAAATCAGATAAATATAAATTAGCACAGTACCAGTACCAGTGTTGTAGTCGAGACCAGCTAATTCGAATCCGAGTCGAGACCGAGACCAAAGAGGTTGGAGTCCGAGTTCAAGTTCACATAAGGTTGGGTCTGAGACAAGACCTGAGAAATCTAAAGACCTAAAAGAATATGTAAATGTTTGGTGGAAACAATAAAATTTGCAATAAAAACTCATCAAATATACCATGGCATGTACACTGAATTTTATTTACTTAGAGTGATATTGGTTTAAAAAATATTATCAGTTAAGGGTAAAAAGGCCACATAGCAGGTGGTGTAAAGGTAATCTGTTAGAAAAGATTTCTGTTTTGAATAAATGCTGTTATTTTTAACATTTTTAAATAAAAGATTTTAAATCNGTCGAGACCGAGACCAAAGAGGTTGGAGTCCGAGTTCAAGTTCACATAAGGTTGGGTCTGAGACAAGACCTAAAGAAATCTAAAGACCTAAAAGAATATGTAAATGTTTGGTGGAAACAATAAAATTTGCACCAAACTCATCAAATATACCATGGCATGTACACTGAATTTTATTTACTTAGAGTGATATTGGTTTAAAAAATATTATCAGTTAAGGGTAAAAAGGCCACATAGCAGGTGGTGTAAAGGTAATTTGTTAGAAAAGATTTCTGTTTTGAATAAATGCTGTTATTTTTAAAAATTTTAAATAAAAGATTTTAAATCAATCGACTAAAGGAACACAGCATGTTATAAAAAATATTAAGCAGCACAACTGTTTCCACTTTCCAACTTTGAAAATTAATCATCATATTAGAATGATTTCTGAAGGATCGTGTGACACTGAAGACTGGAGTAATGATGCTGAAAATTCAGCTTTGCATCAGAAATAAATTATATTTTAAAGTACATTCAAATAGAAAACCATTATTTTAAATTGTAATAATATTTTCAAAATATATATTGCTGTTTTTGATTAGATAAATGCAGGCTTGATGAGCATAAGAGGCTTATTTCAAAATGCATGAGCTAATAATTATCAAAAAAGGTAATATTCACGTCACCATTTCGCCAGCCTACACTTCACACAACAGGCCTGTAGGTGGCACTTTGGCTTCATTAATATGATAGGTTCATCAAATAATAAACGATGTATAAAACACTAAATGAATTGAACACTACTTACCATTAATGCGACTTTTCGCTTTGTTATCAGTTAGCATCCATTTTGTCAGCGATGCAATTTAATTTATAAAATGCGACAAACAGCAGAAATCGCTCGTCTGTCCATGTAATTTCCACTTCACGTTGTCTAATGAAATTCGAACTTGTGCCAGATCACGATTGGTTGGGGTGTTAAACATGACAAACTGGTGAATTATGTAATATTTTAAAATATATAAAAAATAGATTCTTAATTAAATCGACACACCAGCTTCCGTCGAGCCATAGGCACTCAGTGAAGGAACCATATATGGCTCGAGAGAAGTTTCGAACACTGTGGAAAGTCTGTCAGGCGCACACACACGCAACCCATAGCAACGCATAATGGCAACGCCTCACACTAACGAATTTTCCGACTTTTGAGCGATTCGTTACTATTGTACACATTGTCATGTTAATTATAATTAAAATGCATTTTGTTTTATTGACCACAATATTATCATTGCTCTTTGCCCCCGAACATTAAGCGTGAAATATTTTGAATGGGACTCGAGTGGTCTCGGGAATGAGTCCGAGTCCTAATATGTTCGAGTACGAGTCAATTCCGAGTCAATTTGCACACGAGTCCATGACAAGACCGAGACCGTTACAATATGGTCTCGGGAATGAGTCCGAGTCCTAATATGTTCCAGTACGAGTCAATTCCGAGTCAATATGCACACGAGTCCATGACAAGACCGAGACCGTTACAATATGGTCTCGAGACCGAGTCCGAGTCCCAATATGTTCGAGTACGAGTCAACTCCGAGTCAATATGCACACGAGTCCATGACAAGGCCGAGACCGTTACAATATGGTCTCGAGACCGAGTCCGAGTCCTAATATGTTCGAGTACGAGTCAATTCCGAGTCAATATGCACACGAGTCCATGACAAGACCGAGACCGGTACAATATGGTCTCGAGACCGAGTCCTAATATGTTCGAGTACGAGTCAATTCCGAGTCAATATGCACACGAGTCCATGACAAGACCGAGACCGAGTCCTAATATGTTCGAGTATGAGTCAATTCCGAGTCAATATGCACACGAGTCCATGACAAGACCGAGACCGAGTCCTAATATGTTCGAGTACGAGTCAATTCCGAGTCAATATGCACACGAGTCCATGACAAGACCGAGACCGTTACAATATGGTCTCGAGACCGAGTCAGAGTCTCGAGTACTACAACACTGACCAGTACATAATGAAAGCGATTGCGTGTGAAATAGTCATACCATCTCTCTATTAATTGTGAAGCTGTGGTTTATAAATAGTTACTTCAAAAGTAGAAAAATATATGATATAATAACTTTTAATTTCTAGGCTATTTTAGTGATAAATCACAGGACAGCATTGACAACTAGTATCTGCTCCTCTCAGTGTGCGCGATCTTCACGTGATGTGATGTAATACACATCCGATCATCTAATCGCTTGAATGTCCAAACTGGCAAACCGTAAAACACATACAACTGACAAAGTTTAGTGAAGACGCAAGGCTCACCGCTCGCGCGCCGTCTCTGTGTGTGTTGATGACCATAGACTAAAAAAATATTGACGTAGTGTCCGTGACGTCACCCATAGAGTTCTGAAGAGCAGTTTTGAAGCGACAATGAGGCCGCTGCCATCTTAGCTGCGCGTCACCGCACGTCACTCCCGGATAACTGAAAATGGGCAAAGAGACGGGACGTAGTTGGAGCCCATGCGACTTGTTGCTGAAACCACACCCGCCTAGCTCGACGTGACCATGTGAGCAGGAGCTATCTATCTTAGATATTATCTAAAATATTAATAAATATAAGTTATATCATTAGAAAGTACTAAAGGTTTACTGTCAATCTGCTGTGTTTTTTTTTATTTTTAAGATAACGTTATAGATGCTCCAGCACCAGTAATTAATTTGTGTGGGGTGTGCAAATAACACAAATCAAATGGGACTTCATACCTTTATAATGAAATAGAGATCGCGAGATGAATCCAATCCGTGGCACTTGGGTAAAATGTCCATTGCAAAACAAAAAAACAGTACTTTTTTGTCCACGAAAGCATTAAATCCATGAAATATTTATATATTATCCATTGTTTGCATTACATATCTTCGGAATGATTTGCTCTCCATCATCGTTCTTCAAGAAATTATGCAATCTGAGCATTGTTTATAATGTAAAACTCTATATGTGTGTATATATATATATATATATATAGGTACCAGATTTCTGTATATCTCTCAAATATTCACTCAAACAAATGAGCATGTGTCCAAAGTATAATTTTTCAAAATAGTGCAGCAGTTTGTTATAATTTCCAAGCAGTGCTGTCGGAGTTGTATATCCTCCTGGTATTGTCATTGTAGTAAATCTCAGGAACAAAACTTTTAGCCGATGCTAAGACGATCCAACAACGTGTGTTCTGTTTATCTTCCGCATGCGAGCACATACACAGACGGACATCTGTCTCGAATATTATGCAGCAAGCCATATATTGTATAAAATAATCCAGAAAAAAAGCACAAATACGGCTGATTAGCTGCTGAGGTAACATGACGGCTCACAGACAGCAGCGGCAATCCACCTGTCACTCAATTAAGCCCTTAATTATGCAGAACTTTAAGGCTTAATATAATTTAAACGGATGAGTTTCACCTCCCTCAGAGTTGTCATGAAGGGCAAAATTAGCAGTATAGACCAAAACCACAATTTGAACCAGGTTGTAAACATGTTTTTTTTTGCTGTAAACTTGGCTGTTTTAACATGGGGGTCAATGAGATTCTGCTCACTTTTGCAGCCTGTTCCTAGCGGCCAGTCGATGAATCGCAGTTTAAGTCACTTCCGTATTGGCTTCACGAGAAACTGGGGGAGGTTGCCGCTTGGTGTTGACTCGGCATTCGCCTCTGTGTTGATTCCATGCCGCTCACTGGACGGGGCGGAGTCACATGGCAACACACACGGTAGTATGTTTTTAAGGGGGAAGTATTAACAGGATTAAAAAAACGAAATAACCGACATGGGAAAATTACGTTGGTTAGAGGTTCTGAATTTCGGTTTCGATTACTTTTCGATTAATCGTCCAGCCCTAGCCATACCACTTCTTTCTTCTTTTGCACCTATTTGTTGGTTGTGCAATCATTTTTCAATCTTTTCATTTAATCATCTTTTAATCACTGTGAATAAGAACTATATTGTTTGTTTGATGCTAATTATATAATAAAAAAGACTGATTAAACTAAATAACAGTCTGTGCTTGCAAAGATAACATGACTGTAAAAGTTTATTTTTTTATAGGTATTTTGCTTCCACATTACTTTTTTTTTTTATTATTATATACTGATATTAGAATCAAATAAACATTACCTTGTTTTAATAGTGCTTTATATATCGATATAACTATATAATATTGTGTGCAATCTGTCATGCCCACTGGAGCCTCACCAATGGGGCACACATGCGCTGAACACCTCTGAAGTAAACTAACCCTGGAACAGAACATGTAAGTTCTGAGGCTAAGCTGCTATGGCTGTTTACATACCGTGAAAGTTACCTCCATTTTTGAACCGAAAGTTGAGGTTATCTGCGTACGTATCCTTAAACATACTCGGGTTTGTCACATAACCTGCTTTCTGGAATACCTACCAAGTCAGATGGTGACACAAGTCAAATAATAACATTAAGTCATTAATTTTATTTTAATTTACTATAGTCATCCTAGAATAAGAAATATTCATTATACAAGTTAAAATGGTCAAGGATGAGGGTTAATGTTACTTAAAGGGATAGTTCACACAAAAATTAATTTACTCACCCATAATTTACTCACCCTCAAGCCAACCTAGGTGTATATGACTATCTTCTTTCAGAATGAACACAGTCTGAGTTATATTAAAATATATCCTGGCTTTTCCAAGCTTCATCATGGTAGTGAAGGGGGCGTGAGATTTTGAAGAGCAAAAAAGTACATCCATCCATCATAAAAGTAATCCATATGACTCCAGAGGGCTAATAAAGTGAAGCGATGGGGTTTTGTAAGAAAAATATCCATATTTAAAATTTTATAAACTATAATAACTAGCTTCCTGCAGACGGCCGTACGCAATGACCAATGACTTATTGAAGAACACGAAAACGCATAGGATAGAGCTAAATAAAACACCGGTGATGAGTTAGAAGTCTAAAACGAGAATTTTTAAAGAGAAATGTTGGAGGATTTCAATATAAGAGAAGAGGAGCTTGAGTTTGTTGCACAGCCCTATTTGTGCATCCCTTCGCTTCAGAAGCCCTTTATTAACCCCTGGAGCCATATGGATTACTTTTTATGATGGATGGATGCACTTTTTTGGGCTTCAAAATCTCACGCCCCCTTCACTACCATTATAAAGCCAGGATATATTTTAATATAAATCCAATTGTGATCGTCTGAAAGGAGATAGTCATATACCCCTAGGATTGATTGAGGGTGAATAAATCATGGGATAATTTTTGGGTGCGCTATCCCTTTGAGTTTTTTATATTTTAATATTTTAATATATTTTAAAGGGGTTAAAAATAGAAACCCTTCAGAAAGGGTTAAATGTTCAAAAACCCTTGTAATTAGCGATACCGGTGACCGGTGAACTGCAGCCAGCAACGTATTGCTCTTGCTCGCACTCTTGCACACGTAACATACAAGAGACAGAACATGATTCAATGCCCCAATATACTCACGCCAAAGTTCGTTGTTTTCTTAGAGTTGGAAATACCTTTTTCAACGATATACTGTTAACAAACATCCAGACGCCGAACATCATGTCGACAACTGTACACTGTTGTGACAGTTTGATTATAAGGTATGATTGAAACTATAGACTATATAGAGCTGGCTATGTGAGACTATAATTTGAATTGATCCCTTTTCTTTGCATGACACATTGACATTACAGTACTGAATAGCCCTTTGGCATTATCCTGAACATTGTATAAGCATTAATTTCATGTGTCATTGAATGAAAGAGAGTATCTCGGGGGTGTGCGTAACTGTCACATCCTTTGGATTTCTTCACATAAAAATCAGTCTACAGGCCTTCAAAAGCAACCTAGGATGTCAAGGAAGGTCTTGTTTTTTTTTAAAGTTTCATTAGAAGCTGATCACACATTGGCAGTACATGAAAATTCTTACATATAGCCTCTTTAAAATGTAATTTATTCCTGTGATGACAAAGCTGAGTTTTCATTACTCCAGTCTTCAGTGTCACATTATCTTTCAGAAATCATTCTAATATGCTGATTTGGTTCTCAAGAAATATTTCTTAATATTATCAATGTTCAAAACAGTTGTGTTGCCTAATATTTTTGTGGAAGTGGTGATAAATATGCACATTATATACTGTATATATATTTATGTACGTAATAAGTATATATAATCTATTCTGCAGATCTCTGCCATTAGTACTATAGTAGCTGTTAATAATCATGGCGGTCATTACAAATAACTGTAGAAAACATTATCAGATATATTATCATTAATGTTGAAAAGAGTTGTGCTGCTTAACATTTTTGTGTTTTTTTTTTTTTTAACTAACCAATCATAATCTTGTTTTCTTTTATGGTAATTTTTTCCCACTAATGTTCCTCTTCATGCAGGGGGAGGAGATCTTCCTGGATATGTTTGAGGATGAGTACAGGAGCATGATGGTAAGCCGCATTACTGAACACATAGTCTTATTTGCAACTTCACTCTTGTTGTCTGTCATAACCTGATGATACAGCAACACATCCTGCTTCTGAGGTGAGAGGAAACCTTTGTTATCTATCTGACATTTACTGGATAAGGAGTGGCTAATACAACCCTACATTTATACTGCTTCCTCTTACAAAACATTATTTTCCTGGTTTTTCCTGGTTCCTTTAAGAAAAAGAATTAGCTCACCTAAAATGAAAATATTGTAATTTACTCATGCTCATTTCTCCCTTCCATGGAACACAGAAGAATAAACAAAAAAAATGCAGTTGGTTGCTCATTTTCCTGCAGTTAAAATAGCTAGGATATTCTTTAAAAATTCACCTTTTGTTTTTCATAGAAAAAAGATAGTGATACAGGTTTGCAGTGATGATGATTTAAACAAAGTTGCATGTTGATTTTAAATGTTGTGAAAAATAACTGTCATGTTCACACTGAACCAACACACACACAAAAAACAGGGTGTTTGTCCAGCAAAACTAAACAACAACTTGAATTTGGTGTTTGTTTGTGTTTGTTGACCTAGTATCAACTAGCCCATTGAGTGATTCATGTTTTTGCTCTTTTTCTTTGTGTATGTGTTCTCTGTGTGTAGAATAAGCCCCTAAACGTGGAGTATCTTATGATGGATGCATCCATTTTACTTCCTCCCACTGGCACCCCCCTTACCGGCATTGACTTTGTGAAGCGATTGCCCTGTGGAGATGTCGAGAGGACGCGCAGGGTCAGTGATGAACTCATAATACTCATGCTGAAAGGTCTGAGATTGAAATATATGGGTGGGTTTTGTGGCCTTTTGTCAAACATTTTGGTTTCATCCAGAAACTCCCCAAACCTTTTCTCAAAATCCATGAAAGCATGTGTTTCTTGGCCAGTGTTTGCACCATTTGTCTTCTGGGAAACATTCCAGAGCATTTTGGAAATGGATTTCATGTGTTTTAGAAAAATAACAATGCCAGGCTTTCTGCAGGATTGGTAATACAGAGAATTAAGTAAATTTGGTACACATTCACTGTCTGAATGGTAAACAGCTAATTTTGAACACTCATGTGTGTGTTTGGAAATGCAGCTCTGCACATGATTGACTGATGCACTTCTTGGTTTAACATGACCACAATTTAGGCCTCAAGAAACTGTTGAAATGGTTGAAAGTTATAGATAACAAAGCTGCTTCTCAGTAAAACCCTACACTACAGCACTGAATCAGTACTAATAATATATTTATTAATCATTCAGTTAAGACTATAGCAGCAATTTAAGTACTGTTATTTTACAAAAACTTTAGAAAAGCTCTGTTTACTTAAATGAAGAACATGTTTTACTGTCTACATTTTTTCTGTAATATTTAACTTATACATAATGCAGTGTGTTCAATATTATATACGTTTTTGAACGTTTCACCAAGAGTTGTAAAATTCCACAGGTATCGGTACTGAAACTATTTGATATCATGAACTTTAGGTAGTGTCAAAGTTAAACAGTTGACATTTGGATATGGATGTGTTTTTTTGTTTGAGATACATTCTGATACTGATCATGATTTTTCAAGGATGATTCCTGAGTTTTTTTAAAAAATTTTAATTAATTATTTAAGAAATAAGAGGCAACCACTGCATTTCAATTATGATTCAAACAAAGATTCTACACACATGTAGCATGAGCAGTTGTTTTGATTTAAGTTAGATTATATAATTTCAAGATTTAAAGCAAAAAACAGAATGGTCTGATTTTAGCTTAAAATTAAGCTACATAAAACATAGACCTACCTTCACAAATGAAGAACAGCAGACGGGCTGAATGAAAATGCAAATTCACTCTCTGACAGTAGGTGGCGCTTATGAAACCGCAGCGATATATGGATTCCTTTTTTACTTCTTTACACAAAGCAGCTCTGCACTTATAAACGCTACTTTAATAAGCATTATACGGAGGTAAGAGAAAAAGAAAATGCCATCGAATCCGTTCCTTTCAGAGAATCATTCATATAAACCTCACCCCCAATTTCATATTTATATTTTTCTTCTAATATTTTGAGCTTCGTGAGAAGTGAGCTTGCTGTGCCTTTTTCTCTCCTCCTTTCATCCATCTTCCACATGTCCCACTTCTGGCCTGCGCTAAATTCCTGTTTACGCAGTTTGCATGCAAGTTCAGAACAGAGATCGGCTAATATAAAGATAAAAACCGGCCGGTTGCCAATCGTGTGTTTGGGGTAAAAACCGTCTGGGTGGGAGTGATGGCCGGCCGACCGGTGTATCTCTCTAAAATCATTGATGCTGCTCTTTCATGATTAATTAATTGCTATAGCAGCTTTATTTGTTTTTGTGTGTCCCTGCAGGCTATCCGTGTGTTCTTCATGCTGCGCTCGCTGTCCCTACAGCTGCAGGGTGAACCAGAAACTCAGCTTCCTCTCACACGACCGGAGGATCTCATCAAGACTGATGATGTGCTTGACCTCAGTAAGGCTTTAAAAATCACATAAACTTGATGCTACTCTGTACAAATGTGTTGGTTTTGCAAATGGAATGTTGTAAGGATGTTTTTTCTGGTTATTCAGATTTTTATTGCCCTGCCAAATTTTTTTTTTACTTGCATAACAACAAAAAAATTATTTAAGGACAGTTAAATGTTATGTTTTAGCAGTATATTTTTATATGTGCCTGAAAATAAAATTTTTCATTAAATGTTACATTTTCTTATATAATACACACAGTCATGTGAAAAAGTTAGGACAACCTGTTGATGGTTTTCCATATCAGGACATAATAAAAAATAAAAAAAATCATCTGGTCCTTGGCAGGTATTCAAATTTGGAAAATAAAACCTCAGATGAACAACAACACATGACATATAATACTGTGTCATTATTTATTTAACAAAAACTAGGCCAAATGAAAAAGCCATGGATGACAAACTAAGGACACCCTTATTGTTTCCTTAGGAATTAAGAGGGTAAGTAGCAGTCAGGCGCTCCTAGTCAAATGCCTTTGTCTAAGTGTGATCACCTCTATAAAAGCAGAAGTTCTGGCAGTTTGCTGGTCTGTAGCCTTCAGGTGTGTGTTAACAATGCCAAGGAGGAAAGACATCAGCAATGATCTTAGAGAGCAATTGTTGCTGCCATCAATCTGGGAAGGGTTATATGGCCATTTCCAAACAATTTGAAGTTCATCATTTTGCAGTGAGGAACATTATTCACAAGTAGAAGACATTCAAGACAGACACCATCTTCCCAGGAGCGGACGTCCCAGCAAATTCACCCCAAGATCAAACTGTGTAATGCTCAGAGAAATTGCAGACAACCCAAGAACTACACCTCAGACCCCACAGGCCTCAGTTAACATGTTAAATGATATAATGTTTGTGTCAGTACAATTAGAAAAAGACGGGACAAGTTTGACATGTTTGGAAAGGTTTCCAGGAGAATGCCTCTTGTCTCTAAAAATAACATGGCAGCACAGCTTAGGATTGCAAAGTCGCATCTGAACAAACCACAAGACTTCTGAAACAAAGTCCTTTGGACAGATGAGATCAAAGTGGAGATGTTTGACCATAATACACAGTGCCAAGTTCTGTGAAAACTAAACGCAGCATATCAGAACAAACACCTCATACCAAAAGTCAAGCATGCTGGACCTGGGACCTGGGAACCTTGCAGTCATTGAGTCGACCATGAACTCCTCTGTACACCAAAGTATTCTAGAGTCAAATATGAGGTCATCCGTCTGACAGCTAAGGCTTGGCCAAAATTGGGTCATGCAACTGGACAATGATCTGAAGATCATCAGCAAATCTACAACAAAATGGCTGAAAAATAAAGTTGTTGCAATGGCTTAGTCAAAGTCCAGACCTCATCCCGACTGAAAAGCTGTGGCGAGAGCTGTGCATAGTCAAATTCCCACAAACCTCAATAAACTGGAGCAATATTGTAAAGAAGAATGGTCCAAAATTCCTCCAGAATGATGTGAGAGACTGATAAAATCATACAGAAAATGATTACTCAAAGTTATTGCTGCTAAAAGTTTATCTATAAGCAACTGAATCATAGGGTGTCCTTAGTTTGTGATATGTCATGTTCTTTTTCATCTCAGGTTTTATTTTCCAAATTTTAAGACCTGCCAAGGGCCAGTTGATTTTTTTTTTTTTTTATGTACTCATATGGAAAACCTCTGAACAAATACAAAAGATGCATACTCATTTTTGCTACACAACATTTTATCACCTTGATAAGAATTTTTTTTTTTCCTAAATAATTTTGACATGCTTCTTTGGTAATTGATTAAGCAGACTTGCTGGAACATTATATCTCTAAAGAACCCTAACATGTGTTCTAAGTAATTGAGTAATTGCTGACTTTCAGAAGTTTCTGAGGGGGTGTACTCATTTATGCTGTGCACTATATACACTATATTGCCAGAAGTATTGGGACACCCCTCCAAATCATTGAATTCTGGTGTTCCAATCACTTCCATGGCCACAGCTGTATAAAATCAAGCACCTAGGCATGCAGACTGCTTCTACAAACATTTGTGAAAGAATGGGTCGCTCTCAGGAGCTCAGTGAATTCAAGCATGGTACTGTGATAGGCTGCCACCTGTGCAATAAGTCCATTCATGAAATTTCCTCACTACTAAATATTCCACGGTCAACTGTTAGTGGTATCATAACAAAGTGGAAGCAATTGGGAACAACAGCAGTGAGGAGTGACGAATCACGCTTCTCTGTCTGGCAATCTGATGGACGAGTCTGGGTTTGGCGGTTGCCAGGAGAAGGGTACTTGCCTGACTGTATTGTGCCAAGTGTAAAGTTTGGTGGAGGGGGATTATGGTGTGGGGTTGTTTTTCAGGGGTTGGGCTTGGCCCCTTAGTTCCAGTGAAAGGAACTCTTAATGCTTCAGCATACCAAGACATTTTGGACAATTTCATGCTCCCAACTTTGTGGGACAGTTTGGGGATGGCCCCTTCCTGTTCCAACATGACTGCGCACCAATGCACAAAGCAAGGTCCATAAAGACAAGGATGAGCGAGTTTGGTGTGGAGGAACTTGACTGGCCTGCACAGAGTCCTGACTTCAACCCGATAGAACACCTTTGGGATGAATTAGAGCGGAGACTGCGAACCAGTTTGAATTGGTTTTAATTAATTACTAGGTGGTTATTTTGTCATAATACCTGTGAAGTATACAACTGTATCTCTGACACAATTTTGTTGTAAAGATGATATATGATTATATAATATGATATGATTTTCCAACCCAGACTGACAAATCATTCTCACAATTTCGTTGACAGCAATGTTCAATAAATCACAGAAAACCAAATGTCTAGTACTAAAACATAAATTCCAGATTTATTGACTTCACATCACCTGATGTGAGCTGATAACGTTGTCTTGGTTTTCTTAGCATTTATGAAATATCAAATCTACTTTATACATGCTTGATTTTGGTTGCTTTTATGATTTTATAGCTGATTTTTTTTTTATCATACCTCACTTATAACATCCTGTCTTATCTTTAAAAGCGCTCCTTTTCATGTGAATCTTTGCAATAACTTGATAAGTAACTTCCACAGCTGAATTATTCACATAATCTGAATTGTGTGGCAACTTTTTTTTTTTTTCTTCTTTCTTTAGTATCAGATAAGATGCAGTTAGATAAAAATTAAAGGACAGCCCTTTGCTTGATTTTTTTTTTTTTTTTTTTATAGAATAAGAACATGAAATCGATATACTTCTTGTGAACTGTGACCATCTTGGTTTTGAGTTCCATGTTATGACCTTCCTCGTTGTATCTCACACTCAGTCACAAAGTGTTTACCACACATGATGAAATCGCACTCTTGTCGCCTATGCACCTCTTTCATGCAATCTGTGGGTTTGTACTGTTAACCGATTCTCATTTCACCCCTGATGTGTTGCTTGGAAGCCCCTTGTCTCAGCTCCTTTAGCTCAGTTCTTGTGTCCAGGTGTCCTGGTTAACTCAGGCCCTCTCACTTTGACAGGTAAGAGGGGGTGTGTGCAAGCAAACTGACTCAGACCTTCCACTGTTACCGAGGTCTCTGTTAGAGCTGGTGCAGCCATTGTGGGCAGCAGCCTTGAGCTCTTCCAGTATATCTCACGTCTAACAGTAAGGCTGCTTGAGAAGCACCTACAGGCTGGGTCAGAGAGTGGGCAGAAGGGGCCCTGGAAGTGTGAGCAGGTGGGAGGAAGCTCAGATTTTGCTGCCAAATCAACCCACTGCTGCTTCCTGTCTCACAGCCGGTTGTGCATGAAAGGGTTAATGCATAAGCCATGACATCTGGCTGACTGTTTTCATTCTTGGTTTGAACTGGTTGATTCACTAGAATTGACAAATGTGGGGTAGAGCAATATTCAAGAGAATATTGGTCAAAGAAGGTCAAAGAGATGATGATTTAACTAAGTCTGTTAGCCTGGCATTAAACTTTTTTGCATTGTATAAAGTTCTTTGTTTTGAAAATGTCAAAGTCCTAAAAATGAATCATTTTGATTCAGAATGAATCTAATGAATCGTTCAGATGAATTTGTGAACCATTAAACAAATCATTTGAATCTAATCAATAATAGAGGGTATGCATTGGCGTCACTTTCCTGTCAGAACACGTCCTCTTAGCCAGACTTGAGTGGCAAAAGAGCCTGCTGCTTGACTGGATTTAATAGGGGAAACTGCGAAAATGCGAGTGAAATAAACGATTATCAGTTTAAACTAAAAGTTCGACTTGATAGTGTTCCTTACAACTTACCAAAGATCCAATGATCCATGGATATTGATATGCAGCCAGGAATCGTGTTTCCTGACGCGCGTTCACGAGAGCACCACGACGCATCTGTGTTGTGTTGACGCGAGAGCAGAAGTTGTTGCGTGAACGTGCACTGGAGATTAATATTTTGTGAATAAAGTGGTCAGTTGTGTTTTGTTTTTGCTCAAACAAAGCACTCGCGTCACTTCATAAAATTAAGGTTAAACCACATGGGTCACGTGGATTACTTTTATGATGTTTTTACTACGTTTCTGGTGCTTGAAAGTGGTTGTGTAGGCTGTCAATAGAGGGACAGAGAGCTCTTAAAAAGATCTTCATTTGTGTTTCAATGATGAATAAAAGTTTTATGGGTGTGGATTGACGCGAGGGTGAGTAAATAATGACAAAATTTTCATTTGTGGGTGAACTAACCCTTGAAGATTTTGCACTCCCATTCATAGGTCACAAATCAGAAAATTTGTGACAATGATCATGTGAACTTTGAATTGTGCATGCTTTTTGAATCATTCTCAAATCATGCTGGATAACATGATCATCAGATTTTATACAAATCTTCAGAGTTCATGTAGCTCAAGTCCTGTTGTTAATAAAGCAGAAGCGGGACAAACTGAACACTGGAAATTTTTGCTCAAATTAGTATGCTGGTAATATAACTTGTAATGAAAAAATACTTTTGGACCCCCACTGTGTGTCTAAAAAGCATTTTACCACATAAAATCATTATAATTTTCCTATCTGGAAAATATCTTATACAGCCCTCACTTAACAGTAACTGCTGTTTACAGCTGGCATGTCTTGCACAATCATGATTTGTGATAACATTGGCCTTTTGATGTCCTTTTTTAATGTAAATCCTGGAATGGCTCATCAGTGAGTGGATGGAACAAGCACCTCGCTCTCAAATGACGAAAGAGACATTCAGACAGATAGACAGACAGATCGACCTAAGAAACTGACGTGCCACTGATCTGTGTTATTTTTAGACATGCAGGAAATGATGCATGCCCTCAACACCGTAAAAGCATCACAGTGCATTGTGTGAACTTACATGAATCCTTGCTGAATATTTTCCACTCTTTGCTGTCAGTTTTTTAAGAGCACATTAACTGAAAGACCTGCAACCATGTTCACATGTATTTTTTTACTCTTCTTGCTTCCTTTTTTGCATGCATATACATAATGATTAATATGCATAACATGTGAACACTTTCTGAGGAAGTTCTCAGAAAATGTTTTTTACACCTTGAACACTTAGTCACATGGTACTTTTGCATGTAACACCCCACCCCCACTATGGTTGAGAGAAGAAATCTTTTCTATTAATGGGATATTGTTAAAATACACATGCACATTACATTTTCTCTTGAAATTAGACTAAGTGTAACTATCTTGATTCACTTGGTGGTGTCTAGATGGTCTGGTTTGATTACTCATATACAGGGTTAGAGTGAGCGATTTGTTCTATGGTAAACTACAGTTATCATGTGCTGAATATTTTTTTCACATTTTCTAGACTATTAGGGGCCGTTTACATGGAATGTGTTTTTCTATTCACTTTTCCATAGTTTTTCAGTGTAAAAACACGCTAGATGGATGTGTCTGACTGTTGTGCTCGTATCTTTTGCAGCATTTTGTGCAGGACGCTGCATTCTAAAAAGTTAAAAGTTCGAGTTTAAAAACGTGTCTTGAGATTTTTCCCAAATTCCACTGCCTGCATCCCGTGTTTTTTCCAAAGCAAAAACGCATTCTGTGTGAATGGCCCCTTATTTGACTTTTACATCATGATTCCCAAGGTCATGGTAGACCTAGAAATATCATGTAATTTTAATATAGAAAGCAAAGATGTCATAAAAGTGGAAATACTGTACATTTTTGGAAGTTATAATTTGCTAGAATTTTTTCAGCTATATATAGCACTGGTGCGAACGTTTGATTAGTTGGAAAATTGTTTTGAAAATATTATTTTCAATTAATCAGTAAAATCTAAATGATCTGATTGATTCATTAGATTTGTTAAATCAAACTCATTTTTACAATAGTTGGGGTTAGGGTTATTAACTATTAATAATCAAAATAAAAAAAAGTATCATCTTTGAATACAACTAAAAAAAAATCTTCGAAGAATCAATAAATATACGGAATGTTGTAGATATCATAGTTATGTTTTGCTTTAACTTATTTTGTTGGCCTCAATATGGCCAAGTGATATCAATTAGTGAGTTCAAATTTTTTTTGAGAAGATTCCTTTTAATAGTTTGGTCAAACTGGTTCCCAAATGTTTCTGAATGATTCATTAGATTCTTTCTGAATCAGAATTTTTTTTTTATTTTTATGAAGTCACCCAGTTTCCACATAATCAGTACATGCTCTCTGTTTCTAATTTTAATATACAACTTTATAATGAATCAACCAACATAACCACATTTAACCACCTGTGAAATGTGTCCCGAGTGCCCTTAGGATATGAGATTCCACAGAGCTGGTGTGCATAATGGTATTTGTGGCTTTAAAAATGCAGAACTACTGTGCCTCAGCTGTCTGATTAACAAGTCAAACTGCAACTACATGGAAGCGCTTATTCCTTGGTATAACAGCAGATAATTTTCCCTAGAGGCAACATAATTCTCTGTCATCACAGTTGGCTATGCTTTAAAAGGAAGCACTTGCTCTTTCAGTTCTGAAGTAATTCCTCAACCCATCAGTGTGACTTCTAAGGAAGTACAGAGCACAAAGAGAAACTTGTACCAAGTCATAGTACCTCAGTTGTGACAATGCTGATTTAGTTATTAGTAGTTCAGTTGATCTACCTGAAACCAATTCAAACGTTCATGACCTACCTCCCTTATTTACCCCTCCCCTTCTTCCCCCACCCCCTTCTCCCCCCNCCCAACTAGCTGCGATATACTCTGTAGGTCATGACTCATTGGAGTGTTTTTGAAAAATCCCGCATGAGTGCAATCTGATTTCATGCCAGTTCTCATTAATATGATTGAATTCACCCAGGGATGACATTTTCTTAACATTTTCTATTTGGAAATGCATGACTATATTTAAATGTACTGATATTTAAAAGTCCTGATGTTTTTAGGGAAATAGATTAAATGGTTGAATTAAAATTTTAATGCTAAAGTTCTTGAAGCATTTGATCAGAGACTCCTAATACAATGTGGTATTGTGTGAGAGGCAGATCTCTGAGTTTGAGTTTTCTGGCAAAATCTGAGTTTGTTTTGAATGCTTGAAGTGGTTACACAGTGTTCCCATTCATTGGCTGAACTTTGACCTTTATGACTTGTTTTACTGATTTATGTTGAAGGACCCTTGGAATGAACTATCCATTATTCAACCGTAAAGTGTTTTTTGTCCTTTTTTCCTTGTAGATAACAGTGATCTTATTGCTTGCATGGTGGTGAGTAAAGATGGGGTTCAAGCTCAGCGCTTCCTGGCTGTAGATGTGTACCAGATGAGTCTTGTGGAACCGGATTCAAAGCGTCTTGGCTGGGGTGTTGTCAAGTTTGCCGGACTTTTGCAGGTCAGCTTCATTCCCGCTCCTACACTGCAAACATGAATCTCAAACAATAAACGTACTCTTTGGCCATATTCTTGTCAGAACTTTGATGTTCTGCTTAAAAGTGAAGTTAATGAATGTAACAGGATGGTTTAAGGGCTCGTATCAAAAACCAATTTTAAAAAATCTCATAAATTTGGTTTTGGCTGTTCGGAGTTGTGGAAATGCATTTATATTGCCCCGAACAAAGTGCTCCAATTTGAAAGCGAGATCAATTAAAATAATTAATTAGGTAATGCATGTGTTGCTTCTTAACCCTTTGGGGGTGTCCAGCCAACCTAAAGGGATGGTTCATCCAAAAATGAAAATTATCCCATGATTTACTCAACCACAAGCCATCCTAGGTGTATATGACTATCTTCTTTTTATTCTTTCATCAATACGTCATGCGTCGGGTCAGGGGTTACTCTTCTGTTGTAACTCGGTGCATACAGCCATTCGCCAGACGGCGGTTGCAAGTTATTAATTTATAAAGTTTTAAATATGGATATTTTTCTTACAAAAACCCATCATTTCACTTCAGAAGGCCTTTATTAACCCCCTGGACCCGTATGGATAATTTTTATGATGGATGGATGCACTTTTTTGGGCTTCAAAATCTCACGCCCCCTTCACTACCATTATCAAACTGGGAATAGTGAGAATATTTTTTAATGTAACTCTGACTGTTCGGATGGTTTGAGGGTGAGTAAATCATGGGATAATTTTCATTTCTGGGTGAACTATCCCTTTAATATTTATGAGTAAAGCCTCAGACGATATGTAAATTACCTCATTTACAATAAAATGTAAGAGTTAGTTTGTGTCACATTGAAAATATATCAATCAACACTTTATATTAGCTTTCAATAATACCATTATACATTATTTTATATAACAGATTTCTAATTAAAATACATTAAAATACTTTTTAACTAGTAAAAAAATGTCATGAACTTTGATTTATTGATTTTCTGAATTAAGTAATGATACTGACATTACTTAATTATTATGTGGGGACATAAGTGTTCTTAAACTATCCTAAGCAACCCATATGGAATGCCTTTAAACCAGCTGTTAAATACCCTACCTTGCATAAATGTGATAATAGGCAGGGGCAAAATCTGAGCTACAGGCTTTCCTGTAGCTCAGTGGTTAGAGCATGGCACTAGCAATGCCAAAGGTCATGGGTTCGATCCCAGGGATTGCACATACTCAGATACAAATGTATAGTATAATGCAATGTAAGTCGCTTTGGATAAAAGCGTCTGCCAAATGCATAAATGTAAATGTAAATGTAAAAATCAAATCAACTGTAATTATCAAATGAAATAAGCTTATTACGTTTTTCACTTTGTGGATCACATTATATTTTCAGTTAAAACTGATTAGTGCTGCATGTTTGAACAAAATTATAATTAATAATCATAATTCGGCATTTTACAAATTGTTCTCTTTAGCAAGGCTTGGTCTTAAGTGACAATTCAGCTACTTAGCACAACAATTAGAACATTAGGTGCAGCCATTTTATGACAGAAGTAATTATTGTAAGATGTAAGGTGTGATAGCACGACATGTTATAGAGAGTGTTATAGGAAAGCCCAAAGAAAAAAATAAAACAAATGCAAATAAATAAAATAAAATTAATATATAAATGAAATGAAAACAATAAAATAAAATTAATATACTTGAAAATATTTTTTTTTGTGTGTTTTTAGTCTTTGAAACCAAAGTTTCTGCATATTTTGATGACTCTATTTTAATTATATACATATGTTTACAGGACATGCAGGTTTCAGGAGTAGAAGACGACAGCAGGGCTCTGAACATCATCATACACAAGCCTACATCTAACCCTCATGCCAAGCCTGTGCCCATCCTGCAGGCTAACTTCATCTTTGCAGACCATATTCGCTGCATCATCGCTAAACAGCGACTAGCCAAGGGCCGCATCCAGGCCAGGCGCATGAAAATGCAGAGGATAGCAGGTCAGGTCTTGGCTGATTACTAACTGTAAACTGCCTTGAAGCCAAAGTCATAAACTATGTTTTTACAGCAGCTTGTATCTTCTGTTTATAAATGATACTTTCTCAGACCTCCCAGCTGTTGTGCAACATTGATGGGGGTTGGAGTGGGGTCATTTGAGTTGGACTTTAGTTATACTTTAACAGGCCTGAGTACCATTTCAAATGAATGGATGTCAGGTCCTTTAAGGTTAATTGTACCAATTCCCAGCGACATGGAATTTATCTTTTATTTTGGATTTTTATCATGTAATGCTTGTTTTAATTTGTAGCTGTAAAAATGTTTGGGCCAGTGCGAATCAGTGGCCGTGTGGGGCCAATATCCTCGGACCTCGAGCAGCAAGGCCAAAATCAAGCTGCGTTTCCACTGTCGGAGTAACTGAATGAAAACTAGCTAGATCGCAAAACGAACATAACAGAAGCGGCCTTTAGGTCTTTACATACAAGTCCCCATGAACCGGAAGTTGCAACCGAATTTACTTAAGTGTTGTGACATATTTCCAAGTGAAACAGAATATTAAATAGAGGGCAGGGCTTTATTTTAGCGCACCTCCTCTCCATCTCTCGCTCATAGCAGACTGACAGTTGGAGGGGAGTGGTTAAGGATATTCAACCCAATTCTGTCATCAGAGAAGGAACGCCATTCCAGAGCAGAAGCAAATTTTCAGATTGTGATTAAAGATTACCACGACAAACCTTTTTTTCTGTGCATTAACTTGCACAGATTAATTGATCTCCACTAGACCACTAATGTGCGCTAACGAAGTAAATAGGGTCAATTTTGATTTCCTTACGACTTTAAGACTCCAGCAGCGATATCTGACCAATGATTTACGACAAAAAATAACTTAATAATTTGTCAGTAGTGCACCTTAAGCTAACTGGTATTTATAATTATTTCACATAAAAAGAGAATACATACTTATCGCATCTGCTTCCACTTATTTGTGATCACAGGAATGCATAAAATAACTCCATTAGGGTTTTTAAGTCCAAAGACTTACACATTTAGAAAAATATTGATTAAAATATCATGTTTATGTCACATTTCTTTACAAAGAATGAGCATTTCTATAAATTTTTCATGAAACAATGCGATCTGAGGATGTTTAAGGCTGTCTTCTGTCTCACTATACTGTTTAGCCTTTCAGCCAGAGCAACACAGGGAGCTCACGAGCAGAAACAGAATTTTTATGAGTTAAGTTATCCTCAAGTTTTATGAAGTTAGCTGGTAGCCTGATATGAAAACTTGGGAAAGTGTTGACCCTCTCCTGACTGAGATAAACCCTGCCATTGTTTATAACAAGTCCTCAAGACCCAGTCGGCCCACTTTGGACCAAGGTATTCAGCATGCCAAAAACCCCTGGCTGTTGGCCCCCGAGGAAGCGCTGGCGAGACCTGTTCAAGCCCCGCAAGTGACAGTGGAAGCGCGACTGGCCCTGGCACGCACGCTCACTTTTGACCTGACAGTAAAAAAACGTGGCTCATATCTGTCACTTTTTCTTTTTTTGCTCATATTCTCTTTCTTTCCCCTTCCTTCCATAAAGCTCTATTGGACCTTCCTGTTCAGCCTTCCACAGAAGTGCTGGGCTTTAGCCAACCATCTGTTGCATCATCTCTGCCTTTCCGCTTCTATGACCAGTCCAGACGCGGCCCAGCCTTCGCCTCTGTAGATAAAGTTCCAGGTAAATGTTTGAACGATTAAAGAGGAAATCTCAGAAGATTAAGAGGCCAGCTGTTATCCAGATTTTATAGATTTTATTTTAAGAAATAATACTTTTATTAAGCAAGATTGCATAAAATTGATTAAAATTGATAGAAATTT
>RJVU01053643.1:3677265-3731510 GCA_003731715.1 Anabarilius grahami | reverse complement strand
ATAAATCTGCATTGTTTATCCTTTTGATCTTTAATTTATAAAATTAGCAAAAATCTAACCTTTCATTGAAGGAAAAGAATTGAAAGTGGGGGGAAAATAACATTAAGAAATAAATATTTTTCTCCAAAACACGTTGACCACAATTATTGGCACCCCTAGAATTTTTTATGAGTAAAATATCTCTGAAGTATATTCCCATTCATATTTAAATTTTTTTAGCCCACCAGGGTGATCATGAACATGAAATTGTCCAGCCATGACTTCCTGTTCCACAGGAGTATAAACATGAGGAAACACAAAGGCCAAATTCCTGTAATCATTCATCACAATGAGAAAAAACAAAGAATATAGTTCTGATGTGCAGCAAAAGATTGTTGAGCTTCACAAAATAGAAAGTGGCTGTAAGAAAATAGCTAAAGCATTGAAAATCCCCATTTCCACCATCAGGGCAATAATTAAGAAGTTCTAATCAACTAAAGATGTTACAAATCTGCCTGGAAGAGGACGTGTGTCTAAATCGTCCTAATGTGCGGTGAGGAGGAAAGTTTGAGTGGCCAAAGACTCTCCAAGGATCACAGCTGGAGAATTGCAGAGATTAGTTGAGTCTTGAATCTCAGAAACCTAAAAAAAATTATCAAACAGCACCTACATCCCTACAAGTTGTTCCGGAGGGTTTCAAGAAAAATCCTCTGCTCTCATCCAGAAACAATCTCCAGCATATTCAGTTGTCAGACACGACTGGAACTTTAAACGGGATCGGCTTCTATGGTCAGATGAAACTAAAAAAAATAGCTTTTTGGCAGCAAACCCATCAGATGGATTTGGTGCACACCGGGATAAAAAGTACCCCATGCCCACAGTTAAATATACTGCTGGATCTTTAATGTTGTGGGCCTATTTTTGTGCTGGAGGTCCTGAACATCTTGTTCAGATACATGGTATCATGGATTCTATCAAATACCAACAGATAAAAAATCAAAACCTGACCGCTTCTGCTAGAAATCTTATAATGGGCCGTGGTTGGATCATCCGTCAGGACAATGATCCAAAACAAACATCAAAACCAGCACAAAAATGTGTCACTGAGCACAAAATGAAGCTTCTGACATGGCCATCCCAGTCCCCCGACCTGAAACCTACATAAAATGAGTGGAGGGAACTGAAGAGAAGAAGCACCAGCATGGAGCTGGGAATCTGAAGGATCTGGATTGATTCTGTTTGAAGGAATGGTCTCTGATCTCCTGTCAGGTGTTCTCCAAACTCATCAGGCATTATAGGTGAAGACTCAGAGCTGTTATCTTGGCAAAAGGAGGTTGCAAAAAGAATTGAATAAAAGGGTGCCAATAATTGTGGTCAACGTGTTTTGGAGAAAAATATTTATTTCATAATGTTATTTCCCCCCCACTTTCAATTATTTTCCTTCAATGAAAGGTTAGATTTTTGCTAATTTTATAAATTAAAGATCAAAAGGATAAACAATGCAGATTTATTTTTAGAGTCATCTTTGATCATATTTATGAAGGGTGCCAATAATTCTGGCCACAACTGTGTATATATATATATATATATATATTTAATGTATATGTTATAGCAGTCAATGCCTAAATGTTAGGGCGTCCGACTGGTAACCCGAAGGTTGCGGGTTTGATTCTAAGTACAGGTAGAAAATGACTGAGGTGCCCTTGAGCATGGCACCTAACCCCCAGTCACTACCTAGACGCCACACCAAAATGGCTGCCCATATTTTTGATACCTTAAGTTATGTAGCAGATTACTCAAAAAAAAAAAAGAAAAAAAAAAAGTACAATAAAAGATTTTTTAGAAAAGTTTTTTTTTTTTTTTATTCACTTCAGCAATAATATACACTATTATTGCTGTAATACTGTAATTTTTCTGGATGATGTGGTGGTAGATGAGTTCTGTCTTAATGTGAAATTTATATTTTATAGGAAAGTTCTCACAACATTAGGTTCCTGTTTCTGTTACAGTAATAAGCTATATTTAATATGTTCTGAAACGTTTACCTCCTTTGCATTTT
Source organism: Anabarilius grahami (assembly GCA_003731715.1). Classification (NCBI taxonomy): domain Eukaryota; kingdom Metazoa; phylum Chordata; class Actinopteri; order Cypriniformes; family Xenocyprididae; genus Anabarilius; species Anabarilius grahami. The sequence continues at coordinate 3,729,472 of RJVU01053643.1, read as the reverse complement.
TTGTTTCTAAAACAGACATGCTCACTGTCTGTGTAGAGATTTGCACAGAAATTTGAATAATTTTTTGAAAAACTGCACATCCTAATTTTGGTTTCCCCAGAATTTCTCTAGTGCTTCTCCAAGTTACAGTTCTGTTTTGTCTGAGGTTTCTAGGTAACACTTCCTCTCCGCCAGCTGTGGTTCTGATCTGTCAGTATACAACCCTTATTTAGACTTTTGGTTCCAGACCAGTGGGTAATTCACCATGAGAAGCGATGACTATATATAGATATATAGGGTTTGACATGAACACCCGAATTGTGAGTGAAAATCCACTGTGGCGGGTAATGCATATCAACACACTAGCCAATTTGGTGGTTTATGATTCATAAATTACGTTCTGTCACTTTGCATGGCATCACTGTCAGAACCCTTCCCCTAAAAGGAGCCTCAAACATTAGCAAAACAATGTGTTAAGAGGGTCACACATTCAGAGAAAAATACATTAAAAATTTGAACACATTGTTTTCTATGACTGTATGGCACACCAGCGGTGCGGAGCATGTCTGTTCAAAATATATCCCACCACAGCGTCACTCACATAGTTTATCATTAAAATACAATGATTTAGGACAAAAATAAGTGCGTTCTAACTTCACCCTTGGAGATTGCTTATTGTGCATTTTTCAGTAAGAGGTTTGTTTTTGTTGCTTGAATAACTATGCTTCACTAAGCACTTTATCTTTCCGTTTGCGCTGTTTTTTTGTTTTTTTTCAAAGACCTTAATTCAAACTATATAAATACACAGACGGGTTGGACAATGAAACTGAAATACTGGCCAATATAGTGTTGAAGGTTTCACGGAAAGTCACGCCTATATCTGTGCAGTCTGGTGGCCAATCTTCACTGATTTTACATTTCATCAGTAAGAGCAGAGTGTGAAGGTAGAGCAAAAGCAATCCTGTACATAAAATATTGCAATATGCTCACAACTTAATAAGAGACATACCCTGTATCAGAGTTCAAAAGGTCAAATTGTTGGTGTGCGTCTCGCTGGCTCATCTGTGACCAGGACAGCAAGTCTTTATGGTGTCCAGGGTAATGTCGGCATAACACCATGTAGGACGAACCACATCCAACAGGAGTAACTGTCGACAATAGATGAAGCTGTCTGAAAGGGATGTCCAGGTAATAACCGGATTGTATCCAAAAAACATAAAACCACAGCTGCCCAACTCACTGCAGAATTAAATGCGGCCCTCGATTCTCCTGTTTCCACCAAAACTTTTCGTAGACTCGGGAGTCAATATTCATGGTCGGGCTGCTATTGCCAAATGCCCATTTACATACATACATACATACACACACATATATATATATATATATATAAGTCGCTGTTTGGATTTTAATAGGCAAATACTTAAGAATCTATGAATGGATCATTATTACAGTGATTATTATGTTTCTAGCATGTTAAATGTTTGGCAATGGTGACCTTAATTTCATTGAAAGTCTTTGGGATGTGCTGGAGTAGACTTTACAGAGTGCTCACCTCTTGCATTACCAATGCAAGATCTTGACCAAAAAATGATGCACCTCTCAGTGGAAATAAATGTTGTGATATTATTTCCATCAAGAGGTGCATCAATTTTTGGTCAAGATATTGTATTGACAATGCTCCAGCACATCCCAAAGACTTTTAAATGAAATTAAGGTCTGAACTCAGAGGTGCCAATTCATGTGTGAAAATTATTCTTCATGCTCCCTCCCAACAATTCTTTCACAATTTGAGCCTGATGAATCTTGACATTGTCATCCTGGAATATGGCCATGATACATCTTAATACATGGTTGTTTAAGAAATGAAAAGCTACACACTCCATCTTTAAGGGTTAAAAGAACCGTTGCCAAACATAAAACATGCTAGAAAAATAATCATCACTGTAATAATGATCCATTCATAGACTATTTGCCCATTAAAATGCAAACAGCAACTTTTTTTGGGGGCCGGGCAGTGTATATGTGTGTATATATATATATATATATAATATATTATTTCACCCCCTTTAAAAGCTCCCTCACTACAAGGAGAAAATCTCAATATTTACAAAATGTATCGATACTTTCAGATTTGGGTAGGATTGTCATCTTCTTAATTTCACAAAAGTGAGTTCTCTGTTTAGGGAAAGAGATGACTAATAGCTGTCTCTCAGTCCCTTTTGATGACGTGTTGTTGGTTCAGGTAAAAGAGATTGTGGTTCCCAGAACTCTTGGTGTGATGCCAAGTGTAAAAAAAAAAAAAAAACACTTTACGGACATTAAAGTTGTTCTCATTTGTACCAAAATGTAGGAATCTGATGAATTAATGTTTCAGTAATCAGCAATTAAGGGTGTATATTTGTTTGTGTATATAGAACCTCTTTATTGTTTTAATTTTTTTATTTTTATCTTGAAAACAGAAAATAGAGAGGATATGGCCAGACTCAAACCCACACCTGTTGTATTAACTAAGCCACAGTTCCAGCTGTTTATTGTCATTAATTAATATAGAACGTATAGCAGGAAATGCACTGTCTGTCAGTGTCTAAGCGATCTGTACGTGAATATGTGTTTTGTTTTCCAGGTTTTGCAGTTGCTCATGTTGCCCAGCACAACCCCTCCACCTCATCACCTTCTGGTGGCCCCACCGGCCCGTGTGACTCAGTCATAGCCAGCAGCGCATCCACACACACCGCAACACAGAGTCAAACAGGTAGCATACAAAATCCCACACATGCCACTCCCTTCTGTACTTTTGCTCAACCACCCCATTTTACTATTAACTGCTTTCACTGAAAAACTAAAACACGTCTCACACAAGCTACGACACAAAAACACCCTCCTCTAAATCGAAGCACCTACACACCTGTGTATCAGGTTTCCAAAGAAGCAGATTGCACAATCATTTTTGTTTTCTCACATAGTTGATCAGACTTAATAGACTTTAATGATATCCAGGGTCCAAAATAAATTTTTTGCAACACTTCAGATTTTTTTTTTTTTTAATGGAAAAAAAAATGTTGGCCAATACTATTTTTTTGTTTTCCTTTGTATATTTGCAGAAAACAATGCAGGTCATTGTGTCTCGATCATCATATGTCTTTCTGTCAGTCAGTCGACTCGTCACATAAAATGGTGATAATGATTTTGCTTTGCGAGTTTAACACTAGGTATGCATTTCCACAAGTCTGGAATAAGATTGGAGTTTTTAAAGGGGTCATGAACTGAGAAATCAAAATTCCTTTGATGTTTTGACATATAATACTTTATTGTACTATAAAAACATCCTGTAAGTTTCAGAACCCAACTTTCTCATTAGTCTAAAAACGGCTTATATTGAAGCCAGTCAGCCAAAACTACAGGTTGTGGAATGTGCCACTTTATGACATAATAGTGTGGCTAAGCACCGCCTCCGCAGAAGATCAACACCTGCTTCTTTATCACTGCCTGTTTAGCCCCGCCCAGCGATTCCCGCATGTACGTAGTAGGTAAATAAGGAGAGAGGTCTATGCAGAAACCAAAAGATAAAGATGGCTCTGAAGACAACAAAACGCTGTTCAGTGCCAAGTTTTGGAAAAACACAGTCTTTGCTTTGCCTTCTTTCTTATCCCAACATTAGGAAAGAGTGGATGAACTTTTAATACAGATCGCTTGATATGCCCTGAGTATTTATGAGTTTTTAAATTGTGATTAAATTATATATAGAAAGCGATCAAAGAACGCACTACAATGCTCATCGTTGCTAGTTTTGATGCAACGGGAGAGGACATAAATATAGTACTATAATAAACACTTTTCACGATTAGTTAATCTTGACAGCTGTAGGCCCTAATAGTAAAAACGTGGTAAAGTTTTTGCGTTGGGGTTCAATCCCTAACTGCCTGGCAGCACCAGTTCCACATGTTAGACTTATTTTTATGCAGACATGTTAGCCAATCACAGCAGTAGGTGTTTACACTGATGTCTCACAGCAGACACGCCCCTTAAAACAGAGCGTTCAGACCAGAGAGCTAAAATTGGGGTAGACAAATAGCCTTTTATTTCTAAATTATGACAATTTTTGATGTAAAAATCATTGTAGCATTATAAGTTCACCTCAGGAAACAATATGAAATAATAAAAATATGCAGTTCATGACCCCTTTAAGTTTTAACAATAATTGCATTGCAATTTGCATTTATGCATTTAAGGTTTCTGCATTTCCTGGGAATTGAACCTATGACTTTAGCATTGCTAGCGCCATGTTTTTCTGTTTGAGCTACAAGAATTTAAATTATTGAATTGCAATTTATTATTAATTTGCAATCCCTAAAAACACACACCACCATTTTATTTAAGTCTGCATGAAACGGAAGTTACAGTAGTCTTTTCTTACCTATTGTGACGTATATCCAAGTGAAACAGTTTCTGGAATGAGAAAAATGTAGGGTGGGATTGGATTTAGTCCTTCAGGAATAGATTTGGTCGTAGGAAGTTGGGTGTTGCCAACTAAATGGAGACAGATCTGAATGCCAGTTTGCAGTCAGTTGTGGAGGATATTTCATTCATTTTATGAATTTAAAAAAAATAATGATGTGCACGGATAAATCATTTATAATAAGAACTGCAGCAGTCTGTAGAAAAAGAATTGTCAATTTTGATTACATGGTGTCTTCAACTCCCCTAAACCAGTTTGTACTTGCGTTTGGCGAGTGTCAATTTTGGATCCTGCAGATATCACTGTGTCCCAGAAGCTTTTGCAATGTCAGTTTTATAGTCACAGCCCTGAAAATGAAGAATATGAACTGCTGCTGCTGCAGTATTATACCTGTAGTACATGATTAAAGGCCCATTCATACCAAGGACAATAACCATAATGATAACTATAAATATAAAGTTTGAATAATCGTTCTTGAGAATAGGGAAGCCCACACAACAGCTATAACGATAACAACACAGAGGAACGATATTATGGGACTCACAATTTTTCCCTGCTGATGAATGATAAAAACATTGACAGCCAATCAGAATCCATCCAACTTTAAAGAGCACAAGCATTTAAAGTGGCAGACAATATAACTGCAGCGCATGCTAATAAGAGACAGATCGTTATTGTGCGTTGGTGTGAACACTAATATAGTTATTATTCTTGGTGTGAATGGACCTTAAGACTCATGTTTCTATACTATTCTATACTCTCAAAGCCTCACCACTCATACAGTCTAATTCTTTGCTAATTCAACTGCATGTATGCATGACTGAATGCGTATATACGTGTATATATACATGTTCTTTCCACTTCATCCTTGTAAGCACTTGTCATCCAGCCAATTTTGTCGCATTTAGAAAGAAATTCTATGGTAAGCAATGGTCAAGTAGATTTCTAAGTGGTAGGCTATTTTATGACTACCAGTTAAATGTTCCCCCAAAGGGCCTCTCAGGAATTGATGTGTTTGGTGTGTAGAACAAGGGTCCCTGAGGGACTTGGTTTACATCTGAAGTTCTCTGTTGCCATTTACTGCTTTATCTCTCTTTCTGCCTCCCACACTGCATTTTTGAGCTGGTCACTGGTGATGAGGTGTGGTTTTGGAAAAACCTGAAAGCTCACAAAGCCTTTACACCACAAGAGCCCATGAACCAATCTGGTGGCTGATTCTCTGAACAGAGGAGAGGAGGATTGTGGCCTCTGTGAAGTCTCCTACAGATTTCTGTCTTGTGGCGGGGGTGTTCAACTAATACGGTCATGGGTTTTTTTTGTTTGTTTGTTTCTTTCACTATGTATCTGTTCCTTTAATTCTCTGAATTACTATGATGACCTATTTTGAAATACAGTGACCTTTTGGGCTTTGTCTGAAGTGAAACTTTCCATATCATTTAATAACCTCTCTAAAAAATGGACAAATAGTCTTCTAAAGTCACATGAATAAGTTGTTTGAATAAGAACCACTGTCACAAACACACCAGAGTGCAGCAGTGTGAGCTGACCACATTCACTGTTAATGCCTCGTGGGGCGGCACATCTTTGAACAGAAGTTCTTAGAAACAGAAGTGGCGGTAGCAATGACGTATTGTTTTGAAGGTGTGGATTTGTGGTGAGACTGACATCCATTTCTCCTTCTGTCTCTGTCATAACAGATATGTACCTTGTAGTGTAAGTCTGGTTGCACGTATGCAACCTGCATATAGTAAAAGGGAAATCAACAGGAAATCCAAACTGACCTTTTTCACCTTCTTAAAACACGTTCCTGGTCTTACTGTGCACAATTCATGAGTGCATGTTATTCCAAATTTAAAAAAAGTTTATTTTATAGTGTATCAAAATCAAATAAAAATGCTCTGCCTCTCATGTGCATTGGCACATTACAGAAGTAAAACAGATTGTGAGTGCCGATTTACTCTGCTACATTTTATTTTTGCCCCTTTATTAGACAACTAGTTAGTGAAGCATCACAACAAATCATTGTGAGAGAGAGGAGGAATAGGATCAAGATATTTTTCATGCTAAACTCAAACCCAGATCACCTGCATGAGCACCAAGGCTAAACATGTTCCGAGCTAGAATGCTAACCTATGAGCTATAGAGTTAAAATCAAGCTTTGCATGTTATGGTAATCGATAATGTCCTTTGGCTGTAGGTTTTGCTCCATGCACCCTTCAGATTAGATGCTAAATGAATATGTCTGTAGGATTCGTTCTGATCTGTCCTTCTGTTCTCTAGTCAGGTCTGGCAGGGAAGGCCGGAGGTGCGTGTTTTCTCTGTCAGAGGATGACAGGCACGGTGGAGAATGGGTTTAGAGCTCCATGCAGACGTAACAGGCATGTCCGTGTGACGCTTTTACATAGATTGACAATGCAGAGTGGTCCCCTTAGTTTTTAGAGACTGGCATTGTGCTACTAAAAACTATAGCTTTGTGTGTGTGTGTGTGTGTTTCATAGTCTTTTTTTTTTTTTGGAGCTAAACACAGTAACTTATACATAAGAGACAAAAAACAGTGAGAACAGAAGAAGACAGGAAAAGACAGGGAAAGAAAAACAAAAAAAAAGCTATAGGTGTATAGTTTCAACAGACAGGTACAGAGGTCAGTTAAATCAATTTCATGAATTGTATTATAGTTTTATAGTAAGTCTGATATAATGTACCTGAGATAAGTTGATAAAGTTGATAATTGAGATTAACAAGTATAGTTGATTTATTTCATGTGTGTGTATGTATATATACAGGTCCTTCTCAAAAAATTTGCATATTGTGATAAAAGTTCATTATTTTCCATAATGTAATGATAAAAATAAACTTTCATATATTTTAGATTCATTGCACACCAACTGAAATATTTCAGGTCTTTTATTGTTTTAATACTGATGATTTTGGCATACAGCTCATGAAAACCCAAAATTCCTATCTCAAAAAATTAGCATATCATGAAAAGGTTCTCTAAACGAGCTATTAACCTAATCATCTGAATCAACTAATTAACTCTAAACACCTGCAAAAGATTCCTGAGGCTTTTAAAAACTCCCAGCCTGGTTCATTACTCAAAACCGCAATCATGGGTAAGACTGCCGACCTGACTGCTGTCCAGAAGGCCATCATTGACACCCTCAAGCGAGAGGGTAAGACACAGAAAGAAATTTCTGAACGAATAGGCTGTTCCCAGAGTGCTGTATCAAGGCACCTCAGTGGGAAGTCTGTGGGAAGGAAAAAGTGTGGCAAAAAACGCTGCACAACGAGAAGAGGTGACCGGACCCTGAGGAAGATTGTGGAGAAGGACCGATTCCAGACCTTGGGGGACCTGCGGAAGCAGTGGACTGAGTCTGGAGTAGAAACATCCAGAGCCACCGTGCACAGGCGTGTGCAGGAAATGGGCTACAGGTGCCGCATTCCCCAGGTCAAGCCACTTTTGAACCAGAAACAGCGGCAGAAGCGCCTGACCTGGGCTACAGAGAAGCAGCACTGGACTGTTGCTCAGTGGTCCAAAGTCATTCGGAAATCAAGGTGCCAGAGTCTGGAGGAAGACTGGGGAGAAGGAAATGCCAAAATGCCTGAAGTCCAGTGTCAAGTTCCCACAGTCAGTGATGGTCTGGGGTGCCATGTCAGCTGCTGGTGTTGGTCCACTGTGTTTTATCAAGGGCAGGGTCAATGCAGCTAGCTATCAGGAGATTTTGGAGCACTTCATGCTTCCATCTGCTGAAAAGCTTTATGGAGATGAAGATTTCGTTTTTCAGCACGACCTGGCACCTGCTCACAGTGCCAAAACCACTGGTAAATGGTTTACTGACCATGGTATTACTGTGCTCAATTGGCCTGCCAACTCTCCTGACCTGAACCCCATAGAGAATCTGTGGGATATTGTGAAGAGAAAGTTGAGAGACGCAAGACCCAACACTCTGGATGAGCTTAAGGCCGCTATCGAAGCATCCTGGGCCTCCATAACACCTCAGCAGTGCCACAGGCTGATTGCCTCCATGCCACGCCGCATTGAAGCAGTCATTTCTGCAAAAGGATTCCCGACCAAGTATTGAGTGCATAACTGAACATAATTATTTGAAGGTTGACTTTTTTTGTATTAAAAACACTTTTCTTTTATTGGTCGGATGAAATATGCTAATTTTTTGAGATAGGAATTTTGGGTTTTCATGAGCTGTATGCCAAAATCATCAGTATTAAAACAATAAAAGACCTGAAATATTTCAGTTGGTGTGCAATGAATCTAAAATATATGAAAGTTTAATTTTATCATTACATTATGGAAAATAATGAACTTTTATCACAATATGCTAATTTTTTGAGAAGGACCTGTATATATATATAATGAAAATATCACATAGTGTTATAATGAATAAATATAAATACAAACATCCTTGTAGAAACTGTGAAACATCTCTTTAGGAGTGCATGGTATTGGCAAGCGTAGCAAGATGTTGACATTCAAAAGCACTGTGAATGAATGCCACCCCAGAGTGAGCAACTGCTTTCTACCTTCTGTATCCTGTTTTTCAGCCCTTCACCCTTTTCAATATTAATCTTTTCACTTCCATGGCTCTCTGCCATTCAGGTTTCTCCTTTTACATTCACATCATTATTTTTGGCAGACAAAATACTTAGAGTTAGTTCACCCAAAAATGAAATCTCTGTCATTAATTACTCACCCTCATATCGTTCCAAACCCGTAAGACCTTCGTTCATCTTCAGAACACAAATTAAGATATTTTTTGATGAGATCCAAGAAGTTTTTTATCCCCCATAGAAAGCAACATAATTACCACATTCAAGGTCCAGAAATGTAGTAAAGACATCGTTAAAATAGTCCAATAGTGAGTCGCCGTTCTGATTTAGAACACGGAAGCTCTGCTCTGTCTATACAACGTAAACAGCGTAGGAGAATGACAGGGAAGAGAAGAAATTGTTAAATAAAGTCGTTATTTTTGTTTTTTGCACACAAAAAGTATTCTTGTCGCTTCATAACATATTAAGGTTGAACCACTGCAGTCACGTGGACTATTTTAACCATGTATTTAAATGTATATTTATTCATTATAACACTATGTGATATTTTCATTTTTTCATTTATATACAGTGGGTACGGAAAGTATTCAGACCCCCTTAAATTTTTCACTCTTTGTTATATTGCAGCCATTTGCAAAAATCATTTAAGTTCATTTTCTTTCCTCATTAATGTACACACAGCACCCCATATTGACAGAAAAACACAGAATTGTTGACATTTTTGCAGATTTATTAAAAAAGAAAAACTGAAATATCACATGGTCCTAAGTATTCAGACCCTTTGCTGTGACACTCATATATTTAACTCGGGTGCTGTCCATTTCTTCTGATCATCCTTGAGATGGTTCTACACCTTCATTTGAGTCCAGCTGTGTTTGATTATACTGATTGGACTTGATTAGGAAAGCCACACACCTGTCTATATAAGACCTTACAGCTCACAGTGCATGTCAGAGCAAATGAGAATCATGAGGTCCGGGAACTGCCTGAAGAGCTCAGAGACAGAATTGTGGCAAGGCACAGATCTGGCCAAGGTTACCAAAAAATTTCTGCTGCACTTAAGGTTCCTAAGAGCACAGTGGCCTCCATAATCCTTAAATGGAAGACGTTTGGGACGACCAGAATCCTTCCTTGAGCTGGTTGTCTGGCCAAACTGAGCTATCGGGGGAGAAGAGCCTTGGTGAGAGAGGTAAAGAAGAACCCAAAGATCACTGTGGCTGAGCTCCAGAGATGCAGTCGGGAGATGGGAGAAAGTTGTAGAAAGTCAACCATCACTGCAGCCCTCCACCAGTCGGGGCTTTATGGCAGAGTGGCCCGACGGAAGCCTCTCCTCAGTGCAAGACACATGAAAGCCCGCATGGAGTTTGCTAAAAAACACCTGAAGGACTCCAAGATGGTGAGAAATAAGATTCTCTGGTCTGATGAGACCAAGATAGAACTTTTTGGCCTTAATTCTAATCGGTATGTGTGGAGAAAACCAGGCACTGCTCATCACCTGTCCAATACAGTCCCAACAGTGAAGCATGGTGGTGGCAGCATCATGCTGTGGGGGTGTTTTTCAGCTGCAGGGACAGGACGACTGGTTGCAATCGAGGGAAAGATGAATGCGGCCAAGTACAGGGATATCCTGGACGAAAACCTTCTCCAGAGTGCTCAGGACCTCAGACTGGGCCGAAGGTTTACCTTCCAACAAGACAATGACCCTAAGCACACAGCTAAAATAACAAAGGAGTGGCTTCACAACAACTCCGTGACTGTTCTTGAATGGCCCAGCCAGAGCCCTGACTTAAACCCAATTGAGCATCTCTGGAGAGACCTAAAAATGGCTGTCCACCAACATTTACCATCCAACCTGACAGAACTGGAGAGGATCTGCAAGGAGGAATGGCAGAGGATCCCCAAATCCAAGTGTGAAAAACTTGTTGCATCTTTCCCAAAAAGACTCATGGCTGTATTAGATCAAAAGGGTGTATCTACTAAATACTGAGCAAAGGGTCTGAATACTTAGGACCATGTGATATTTCAGTTTTTCTTTTTTAATAAATCTGCAAAAATGTCAACAATTCTGTGTTTTTCTGTCAATATGGGGTGCTGTGTGTACATTAATGAGGGAAAAAAATGAACTTAAATGATTTTAGCAAATGGCTGCAATATAACAAAGAGTGAAAAATTTAAGGGGGTCTGAATACTTTCCGTACCCAATGTATATATATATGTATAAATGGGAAAAAAAAAAATATATATATATATATATATAGGCATATGAAATAATTCAACTATACTTGTTAATCTCAATTATCAACTTTATCAAAAAAAAAAACTCTCGGATTTCATCAAAAATATCTTAATTTGTGTTCCAAAATTGAACAAAGTTCTTACGGATGTGAAACGACATGGGGGTGAGTAATTAATGACAGAAATGTAATTTTTAGATGAACCCTTTAACAAACATCTGACTCACTCTCACCCTTGACATGTCTGGTATTCCACTTCCACTTTCCTAATAAGCATCTATCTGTCTATCTATATCTATTTGTGTCTGTCTGTCTATTTGTTTTTCTAGTCATCTATCTGCCTGCCTAAGTATCTAGCCATCTATCAATCCATCCATCCTGTCTGTCAAACATCTCAGTGTAATTTATAATCTCACACATTTATCTATCACAGCAAACACAAACATAGACACACATTACAAACAATCTAATAAAGCTAACATCCTCTTCCCCCACTCTGTTTGCATTACTCCCTTTGCCTTGTTTGCCTTTTCAGTATGAATAGATGTTTCTGCATGTGTGTAACACCCCCTTCTTCATAAGTAAGGAGAAGCATGTGTGGGATTAACCGGCCCTGTTCTTCCTGTTTCAGGACTTTCGCTGGCACCTAGCCTCACCCCTGCACCACAACCCACCATCTCCCTCCTGTCTAACAATGATGCCGAAACACTGAGCGTGGACTCCTTGACCCTGTTGCCCCCCGCCGACCCGCCTCGCCTGCGCTCCTTCAGCACCCAGTCCTCCGTCCAGGATGACGCGTCTGCAGAAGGGGATGAGATGATTCCTGCTGGCCGAACAAAACATGACCGCATGGGAGCAGCGGACACACAGTCTCAAGATGACAGGAAGGATATTCCAGTCATACGAGAGGAAGATGAGGCATCTCCTGAGTCTGGGCCATTGCTTGGTGAAGAAACTGAGGATTTGACAAATGTTCAGAGTGATGAACCTGTGACTCAGTCCGAGACAGACTCTACAGGCGTCACGGCCGACCAAGAGGACAACCCAGACCTGGAGGAGGAGACCGCGATAGACTGATATGTCTAGTGCTACTAAAACTAAAACGTAATAAAGAAATATGGGCCAGGTTACTAAAGCAAGAAATCTTATATTGATTACTCAGTGTGAGCATGACCGATTCAGGTTTGCACATGCTTTCAGCTTTAGTAATTCAGGCCCTCAGTTGTATCAACATCAAGACCATGAAACATTTCAGAGGAAAACGGCACATTCAGAACAATGGTGTTATAGTTCGTCACGAGTGCTGCTTAAAGCACAGTCTTTTTTCTGTCGTGCGTTTTTCTTTCTGCTCTGGTGCTGAGGTGTTCCAGCTGTTTCTCTGCATGTGTGACTCTTTTGTGATTGTGTGTGACCGTTCGAGTGTGTGCGCGTATGGTTTTATGATGCTGAGCAGACGGAGAAGGAAGGGCGTGTTCGTATAAATATGTATCTGAGTGGGTTAGTGGGGAATGCCCGCTTGATTTTACCAGTCTTAACACTGAGGAATGTACAAAGACTTCTGAGTCTATCCAGCGGTGCTCTTTTCTGAAGGTGTATTTCATTTTGGTTGAACATTCATTTGCACTTGGGTTTTTAAAAAAGCCCTTTTGTGTCATTCTTTGGAGATTGTAAGGAACAGATACAGTATGTGCTTAAAGTGACCCGTTTTAATTCATCAGTGCATTCAACCCGTGAACTCTTGCTCAGTTTTGGCAGCGCAGGAGGTTTATCCAACCATTCACCCTTGCTCCACCAAGCCTTTTTGCATTAAAAAATGCTGACTCACCTGTGTCAGTCACGTTCTAAAGTGAGTTTTTTTTTCTCCATCAGGTGATTCCGTCATCGAGTTTCATTCCTGGGCATTTATGTCACTACCGTACCTTCATGCGTTTGCTTTCATTCTGGAAGATTTTGCAATCTGCTGACACAGGATGAATATGCCAGTTTTCGTTCACGTAGTTACGGCGTTAAGTACTTCGAGTGGTCTCTTCCTGTTTCTAAGGCTGAGGCGACTTTTCCATTTTTTTTTTAGGTGTGTTTTAATGTTCTTTAACATTTAATATACTAGAGGTCATCAAGCGCTTGTGCTGGACACATAATCAAAGCTGGGTGTGATGTATTTGTGGTTTCGTTTTACTTTGGTGTGCAATAACAGTAATTCAAGACTCATTTATTTCACTTACAGAGTCAAGAAGTTGGACTACCGTCACTAATGGACTGAAATGGAAAAGGAATTTTTGGTTTATAGACAGCAGCACATAGAAGGGATCCACAGGATTTTGCGATGTGGCACCGATGCAGATGTGTGGTAACCATGACTGGGCGCTTTACTCTCTAAAGAAACGCACTCAGATTTAAGCTTTATCAATGGAGTTTGTAAAATATTACCTTTAAAGCAATACAATTAATTCTGCTTATATCAGTATTTTGAGGTCAAATTCATTGTCGAAAAGTGGGCGCGGGGGGAGGGGGGCATCATAGTTTGTACACAGTGTAAAGATTTGTTTTGATCTGATGTTATAATTAATTACCAAGTCATGCAATAAATTATTCTGATGTAAATTTTGGTTGTCTTACCATTTTTAATCTTTCAAATAAGTTTTATGAAGAAGCGGCATTTCATTAAACATTAATCTGCCATAAAATCTGTCGCTTCACACTGTTTATCTGTAGTTGTTAATCTGTCAAAATACATTTGCAAATTTCCTGTTCTTGTGAAATATCAACAAGTCTGTTAAACTCCTGATAGTCATCATTTCCAAGAATAGGTGGGCTTCTTTGGGTCTCTTGATGATAGAAGTAAACTCTTGTAAAATGTGGAAATGAAATGGAAGGTCATTTTCTTTCTTACTGTGTAAAGTGGGCTGCTTATTAGGATATTCACTCATACTAAACACTCCCAGAATATGGAGGGGGATTTTCACAGTTTATCCGGAAACCAGTGATGGATCTGTGCAATACTGAGAAAACTGCAATTTATGTTTCTTTTCCCTGCGTTTTCCCAGAGATTTTGCATTAAATTGGCCCTCACCATCACTTCCTACATTTCAGCGGTTTTTTAAGCAGAGATGTTTACAATAAGTGAACAAAAAGTAATAAACTACATAATTCACTTCTGGTTATCAGCAGATCCTTTTCGACTGAAAATGATAATCATGCAGTTAAATGCTGTGAACTGCTTTGAATTCACTATTGATCAGCATTCCTGTGAAAAATTAGGCTGTGATGGTCATCTCAAATATGTCTGTTTTCCATAAAAGCATCTGCTGATTGAATAAACGCAGCCTTTGTCTTCAGAGCGGTTCCTCTGGTCTGAGAAACAGGTTGATAAGAAACTTTATTAAGAGCAGCTATAAATGGATGCGTGGCGTGCAAACGGTCTCATGAGAGTCTTATTGGCAAGTTCTCTAGAGGTCTCGTTCTAGGAGCTTGTGCTGATAGTGTCTCATGCTTTCTGCTGAAGGCAGCCTCCCAAGGGTGTTATTTCTAAAGAAGACACTCACTAACTTGTGGTTTGCATTACACGGCATTTGCCTGAGAAGAGCCATATGACTTGCCACAATACAGCAACTTGTATTTCACTGTAAATAGATGAGATGGCAAGATTGTCGATTGTCACACAAGTTAAACCTGTGTGTATTTCTTTCTTCTGCTGAACAAAAAAAGATATTTTGAAGAATATGGGTAAACAAAAAGTCGATGGGACCCATAAGTATGGAAAAAAAATACTAGAGATATACTGATACTAAAGTTCTCCACCAATACTGATTATTCAAAGTGATATCTGCCGATAACGATACTGATAGTTTGGGGGTTCTGCCTTTTGTGCCACCTTTTAAATGAATGATAATTTCATTATAATTACTAATTATATTTTTTGTTATATTTTGTAAAAAAAAAAAAAAAAAAAAANAAGAGTAACTGGTATCAGCTATAAACACATTACTTAAATTAATATTAACACACTAACTAAATTCTGAAGATTAAATTAATATTTCTTAACTTTCTGAATGTTATTAATTCATATAATTAGGGCCCGAGCACTGGTGTGAGGACCCTATTGGAATTGCTTGGCCAATTCTTCTTCTTCTCCGAAATCAATCGCATTTTCTTGAGGGCGTAAACATGCTTAAACTCATGAAACTTTGCACACGCGTCAGAAGTGGTGAAAATTTACGTCTGATATGGGTTTCAGAATTAGGTGTGGCAAAATGGCTCGATAGCGCCACCTACAAAATTTCAATTAAGCGCCCTTCGTGCTATGTTTCATGTACAGGTATGAAATTCAGTAGACACATGTAACAGCCCAATACCTACAAAAAAGTCCATGGGGTACAAAATCTGTAAACCCAACAGGAATTTTGACAGTTTTTGCCATTTCCAGACATTGTATTTTAACAGATCAGATCAACATTACATTTGGTCAGTCTAATCTAAAGGCCTTTGAGACGTTAAATTGCAAAGATCTAGAGTTTTCACTGAAGGGTATGTCCATGGCGGCCTGACAAAGTTCTGTTTCGCCATGAAACAGGAAGTTGTTGAAACTCAGGCATACAATGTCTGATCTGCCCCAAACTTCACATGTTTTATTAGAGTCCTGGCCTAAAGACATCTACATGCCAATATTCAGTTACAGTCATAGCGCCACCTGTGGGCTACAGGAAATGACAAGTTTTACACTCTGATTAACTCCTCATAAAGATTCAAACAGAACCAAATCATATATGGTCAGTCTAATCTTAAGGCTTTAGCCATGTTAAATTGCAAAAATCTTGAGTTTTCGTTGAAGGGCATGTCTGGCGGAGCTGTTGTAATTCAGGCATACAATGTCCGATCTGCCCCAAACTTCACATGTGTGATAAGAGTGCTGGCATAAAGACATCTACATGCCAATATTTAGTTAGTCATTGCGCCACCTGCTGGCAACAGGAAATGGCATTCTTTACACTATAATTCACTCCCAGAAACACATTTAATTATGCCATGAAGTACCAAACATGCTAGAAACACGTTAAATCATGCAACACTTGGCTAAGTGCTAATGTATGTGATTAAAGCCACGAAACAGGAAGTGCCTCGCCTTATCACAGGTCTGGTGTCAGCTTCCTTTGCTGTTCGAGTTAACGTGCTAAACGTGAGTGGAATTCCGCAGCGCCCCCACACCTTGATGCTCATGACAAGAATAGCATGTTATCTTTATTGAAGTGAATTAAGTTCAAATCAACGTCATGCATGAATGAATGATTTTTGATTTTATTTTTTACAATTTTGCACATAATAATCCACGATGAACACATTACACAAAACTGAAATTGCATGCCAAAATAACAAATTTTCAATATTTTTTGAGACCCCCCCCAAAATTTCACAAATCACGTTTTCAGGGGAGCCCATGTCTTATTAAGGGGAGCCGAGCTCCCCCTAGCTCCCCCGTAGTTCGCACCCTGATCAAACTGATCTCTTAGCATTTTCTTTACACAAAGCCCAAATGCTGTGCATTTTCCTGCCCTCTTTTGATTGACAGGATATATCGGCCCTGAGTGAAAATTTGCTTTTATCGACAGATACTGATTATTGGCCGATATATCGGTGCATCTCTAAAAAATACTACGAAAGTCAATGGGTGCCATCAACTGTTTGGTTACCAACATTCTTCAAAATATCTTCTTTTGTGTTCAGCAGAAGAAAGAAATTCATACAGGTTTAAAACAACTTGAGGGTGAGTAAATGGTGACAGAATTTTCATTTTTGGGTGAACTATCCATTTAACCCTTTGACGCGTACGATCACAATATATTTTTGAGTTTGTAAAATACACAATGATGTCTATAGAAGCGGCAATAACAGTCCTTTCCATAATAATCAGACGACACATTTTATTCATATCACATTCACATTGTGTAAGTAACTTTAAAGTTTATTCTATTATTCTCCAAGTTCACCAGCTCACTTACCTTCATGTATTTCAGGAGAAGTGGATGAATTTGAGTGTTGTAAATCCAACAGATCTGATTCTCTGTACTGCGGCGCAAACTAACATGGCAGCGCCCATCGCGCGTATAGCTCAAATAACGCGATCATTATAAAGGTGTTTAAACAGAAAAACACATCCACTTGCACATATTTGACAAATGGAATATCAAATATTTCATGCTGCAGTTAACAAATTTGTGAATATTTTGAATAAAAAAACAGATCATCAGTTATACAGCACTATAGAGTACCTCAGAGAGGACTTGTTTTTGTAGGCCAACCCGGAAGTTAGCGGCGCACGGGTTCCCTCGATCGAAAGCCTATGCATTTTTCCAACAGACTTCTGGAAAATCGCTAAAAATAAGCTCTGTGTTTAACAAAGGCTTATGAAACTTACACGTTTTGTCTATCAAAAAATCACAAGTGGGTTATAACTGGTGTGTTTTATGTCACAGATCAAAATGTGAAAATATTTAGAGGCTTTGTTAACCACAGACCTTATTTCAGGAGATTTAGCAAAAACCCATAGAGCGATGGAACCGGAAGTCCTAAAATGCTAACTCGCTTCCGGGTTTTGCCTACAAAAACACGTCTTCTCTGAGGTACTCAATTGTGGCTGCGGTGTGTCACATAACAAGCGATGACGTGTCACCATGGAAACAATAAAGTGATATGTTCTAAAACAGTCGCCTTGAAAAACTCACGCTTAGGCCTTACATCTGATTTTTATTTATTTATTTTTTTATATATATACAGATACTCATCCCGTCATTTAAAACCCACCTGTTTGTGTATGGAAAAGGAGGTGAGGGGATTACACAAAGGTGGTCTGTGTGTTCTCTTAGTGTGAAACAAAATTATCTTTGTGAATCAATGATTTGGAAGTCCTGCCCACATATTCTCAGTGGAGGTCATGGGGACCTTCTACCTTGATGTGGGATGGCAATAGATGAGTGTTGTCATAGTAACCATTATGTGGGTAGCCATATCACTCACCTTCCGGGAATTTAGCTTTGTGGTCTGAAACATTGTCAATTTACAAAAACCACTCCCAGGGGTCTTGAGCGCGTCATAACCATAAATAGATAAAAAAAAATTACAGTTTGATCTTGTGTAATGGGTTTCCAGAGCAACATTTACCTAGTCAATGCGTAAGTTTTGATGTAGTGCAGATAAGGCACTTGCCTTTTCTTTTCATTAAAAATTTCTATTATTTGCCACAAATATTGAACCCTGTTTATTTTCAAAAATCTATTATTTGATGAAGGCCTTGGACGGCCGAAACGTCATGTTTTTTTCATTAATAAAGTTTGAGCTCTGTAAGAGTGAGTGTTGCACCTTTGTTCAGCTCAAAAACTATACAAATTTGAGCATTTTTATTTGATTTTGCTCATTAAAAGTTGCAAATTATGTGTCAGCGGCTTTTTGCTGTTTATCAGTTGAGGTTGTTCTCCATTCACGAGAATTCAAAAGCTCAAACCAAGTTTGTTTCTGTGTACAGATTACCAACACAAGCTTGTGTGTGTGTGTGTGTGTGTGTGTGTGTGTGTGTGTGTGTGTGTGTGTGTGTGTGTCAGTCTCTGCTTTTTGGAGGAGAGCTTTGTGGTTCCAAAAGGAAATACACCACTCAGGAGCCACGTGTGTGTGTGTGTGTGTGTGTGTGTGTATGTATGTTTGTGTAAGTTGAGGCCAGATGCAGTGAAGATTAGGGGCTCTTCAGGGAAACACGACTGTTTCTTTTCCTGGAAGTGGCTATGCGCTTTCATGTGTATTAATCACTACAGATGAGCGAGGAAAGACAGACTGATTAACCCTGTACCACATGACCGACGTCAACCTCAGCAACCTAAACCTTATCAAACGAGGCTTCTGCGTTCGATTTTCTTTAAAAGTAGGTAGTTTCCTAATTGTGTCAAATTGGCCTGTGAAATAAATGTACAAAGTTAATTGGTAATCTGTGTGTTGGGAGTGGTGAATTAAGGGAAATCCCTCGATAAAGTATAGCCAACCAGGCACATCGAACGATTTCCCCCTCACTTCCATAATATGATTACATTAGAATCACAAACGTTTTCTTCACAAAGATAAGCTTCCTTGTAATAAAGCTTCTTCTCCTGTTCATGTGACCTTTGACCCGCTGTTTTTGCTAATGATTGATGTGAATCACAACTACGTTTAGCTAAAAAAGCAGCTCACTTCCATTGTTCTGTTAAAAGCAAGATCGCTCAGAAAGAGGTCTGACACGAAATAAAACACAACACAAATGTATTACAACCTCTCGTCACGTCTTATCTGATGACTATGCAGTACAGATAACTTCCTTCAGCCTCAAGTGGAATTCCAAGCAGTGATCTCTAAAGTTTACGTGAACCCCAGATGCAGAGTATTGTTTTGTTCTTAGTCATTTTTCTGCGTAAGCCTGTCAGATGTGTCGCAAAGTTTTATTGATACCGTGTCTTTGGAGATCACAGGCTCCTCCTCATCACACTCCATCAGTCCTCAACCCACTTCATTTCTTGTAAATGTCTGTCTGAGCCATAAGCAGTTTACGGTCACCACAGCTCCGCCTCTCAACCACGTTACTACCTAGATTAATCAGCCTGGTTCAGTACAAAATGTCTGGCCTTAACTTCCTATAAGACCTCGTCTTCATGTCATTTCAGGAATCGGGCACACTAAGCCTGTAATCTAGTAAAAAATATTCCATAGCTTCAACATGACATGCCTTATTCTAAGAAAAAGGCGGGTTTCATGGCCACGGATTAAGTCGAGATATGAATCTTGAACCATGTTAGACAAGGGTGAGGCTCAAATTGCATGTGGGAAAAACTTAGTAATCGCCTACATAGTTTCATTTAAAAAAAAAAAAATAATAATAATAATATTTTTGATATAAGTGTCTTATTAATTAGTTTTAATAGTCATTAATGAGTGTTGACTAAGCCTTCCATTGAAATGTGATAGTCTAAAGTAGATATGCTTTTTTTTGTGTGTGTGAATATTTTTGTATAAAAACCCTGTGTCAAGCATTCAGACCGCCCCAATAAATAAAGTAAAAATTGAGATGTTTTAAATTGTTTACAAATATATTTATTATTTTTTATAAAAATTATCTTGAAATAATTCTTTCTGCATAGCAGAAATGTAATCAAAGGAAAACAATATTCCTGTATAGTGTAAACATTCACAGACAATGTAAACTTTGTGCAGTGTTCAAGTCTGATGATATTCCAAAATGTGCTACAGTGTGATTCCTGCGTCCTAAAACAGAGCAGGACCACGAGGAGTCCATCAAGTATCTCCAGAATAATCCAGCAGCGCTTTAATGCAATGAGTCTCGTCTTCATAGCGGATGAGGGAAGGCATGGAGGAAGTCTTTGAGGATTGGGTGCACAGGAATGCGGTCGATGTCTTTTCCGTCGCATGTTTCGATAATCCGTCTGCGGCACAGCTGCTGCAGGGACTGCACTGGTTCTTTCCTGTAGGGCCTGACGAGACCCTTCTTCGGGGAACTGATGTAGTGTTCCAACAGTTTGAAAAGAGAGTCAAAAAATTCCTTGCTGCCGGTCAGGCTGAATTTGGAATTCTTGAAGTTAATCCGGACGCTCACGGGACCGTGTTGTCCTTTGTAACTCAGCGTAAAGAACACGTCGCTCTGTCGACTGTCCCGGATCAGGAAAGTTCCGACTGGCTCTTTCTTCAGCTTCTGATGTGCCTCCTCTACAGTCATGGGACCCCAATAGAAGCCACTCTCCTCTAGCATCGAGGTGGTCTTTGCGATGATCTTGAAGTCTCTCGCAAAGTTGAAGGGTCTGAAATGTGTCTGTAAAATGGCTGCCTGCTGGCCGGGTCTGGACCTTTGGGATTGGGAGACCGCTGGGGAGGGTTCTGTGCTCACTTGGGGTTCTTCTGTGCCTTGATTCCCTTCCACTGTACTGTGCGCCACCATCCTACAGGAAAGACCAACCGGTGTGGTCTTCCATACCGTACCACAGGAAGGTCATCTAGATGAGACTCATCTGTCTGTTGAAGAGTAAGTGAAGAACACAGTTAATCAGTGGCCCCTTCCAAAGCCAATCACGTGTTGTACTGAACATCACATAGAGGCTACAATAAACCTGCTTGTTTCATGGCAACATAGATCGTGACGTATTTGGGATTCACTCATGTACAGCTGGAAAATTACTAATCCTATGTTAGGTTTATTATTTTTATATAAACATATATTTTAGCATTGGAACGCTATACAAAACCTTTGTATATCTTATATAAAGTTAACTTTTTATTATAAGCGTTACATTACGACGTACAACAAACAATTGCATTCATTTTTAATCGGCTCATAACCTGTGTAAACTTTTAAATCCCAAAACAGCCCGCTAAACCGTTCTCAACAGTGAAGTTAGTTCAGCGTAAATCTCACCGTTTTAGCGAATATGAACTCCAAGAGTAGTCAATACAACTTTGCCTTTGACAAACTCTCGTCGCCGCTTCCAAAATCAGGTTTTTTTGAACTCCCATTGATTTATTCCACCGTTATATCTCGATGGAGATTTCCTCAGCGCACGACAGAAGCTCTTGTAATGTCAGAATGAACTGACAGGCGCTTTGAAACCATACATATAGAGAGAACAGCTCCGCCCATTTCCCGGAATTCTTGCTTCACTTTCAGGTTTTTTCTGTGAAATCAATTCAGGATTAGCCACTCCTACTTTCTTGTTTTATATTCTTTCACTTCTCTTTTAAACTTTATTACATTCCCCCCAACCCAAAAAAAGAAGTTTCATTTGTAGCAAACTTTTAAAGAACATGAAAATGACATAATATCCGAATTAAATATACCTTAAAGTGAATATTATAATGTTATGTGTGTTTCAAGGCTGAGGTCTGTTATACAGACCCATTATTAATACTTTGACTATTAAACAAATAGACTATAAAAATGAAATTTTATATATTAGTTTTTTCTTAAAAATGGCAGAACCTAATATTACAATTGCAATGGACAGATGTGTAACTAACAGAAAACAGCATGAAGCATAATTATATGCCTTTTTTTCTAGTTTTTTATGATGCATCAGTTCATGCAATATTATCATGCTGTGCACACACACACACACAAAAAAAAAAAAAAAAAATTTGATTTGATTTGTTGTGGATTATGCATGCATGCGTTTGTTCTTGTAATGTGACATTGTGTCAGATATCAGTTGAGATCTATGTAAAGCGTTAGCCATAAATGAAACTCACTTTTCAGCCTGTAAATCCAAACATTTTTCCATAAGTTTCAATTCATTCAAATAGAGATAGACTGAGAGCTTCATCACAAGACACTCAGATGTGATAAACACAAGTGCACAGAAAATCATCTGCCTTTTAAACATAATTGCATTTGTCTCCAGATTATGTTTAATTGTTTTACATGGTGGACTCAAAAATGCACATGAGATTATTCATCCAGTGCTTTAAATCGTCGTGGCCGTGTAATAGGGAATTACATGTGACTTGAAAGCCCATTTAACAAGAAGAATGACATCACCGTACTTCAAAATAGTTACTAAATACTTGGTAATTTATTAAAATGAACTGTCCTGCCCGTGATTCTTTTGAATGATATCATTGTGAAACTGAAATTCCAGTCATGCAAATTCGAGGGTGTATTTTCTTTTCAATGACTTGTTTGCTTTTGGGAGTAGAATTACTGGTTATACTTTCGTTTCTCTTCTATTTCTCAGAAAGACACATATTTACAGTAGGAGGACCACTAGCGGACTATAACGTATTGCACTTCCAGATACAAGGAAGAGGATCTAAACAAACAGGCGTCTGTTAATTATCAGGGCTTTTCATTGAAACGGCCTCCTTATCAGATGTTAAGCACATTTTTATTCAGCGACAAAAATGGCATCATCCTCATCGTCTGAGTTTATGCTATCTCCAGATTTATCTGCAGATATTTACAGTATGATAGGCCCACATTTGGACTCATAATGCACAATGCAGAACTCCACGTCCAATCTGTCTGAGGAGGTCTGTGTTGAGGATGCAGACCACCAGAACTCAATTGCATATAGGCTATTAGCGCATATCCAAAAAGCCATACGCTTTGTGTAATGCTTAACAATATCCGAATGAATCACCAGATCAAATTCACAGTCAGTGCAGTAGAAATCTGCAAGATGCTTGCATCATACAAACCGTTAACACAGTTGCATACATGAAAATGATACTTACCTGGTTCCTTTATGGTTGAAAAGCTGTGTTTGCTATTCAAATATTTCTTTCTGGTTTATCTTGCTGCATTATATTCCAGTGCTTTACGGGAAAATGAAAGTGAAAGCTAGCGTACTGCTTTCCCACATAACAATTCCTATAGATGGCGCTGTTTCTCCTAAACTGAAATCACAGGAGACGTCTTGTGCTGGGCCTGGACCTTTGGACCTTATTTAATTGAAAAACAGGGAATAGGCTACTTCTTTAAATAGCCTAGAACTACTCTCCTCTCTGAAACGTAGAGAAACCACATGTTAGGATGTTGTAAAGATGATCTGAAACTCACTTTCACATCTTTATCTCGTATAGGCTACTTATGAATTATATCTGTCATCATACTGTCTCGGAAAGTACATTATCACAAAACCAGTGCTGTCGTAATTAAGAAATCAGATAGAGAAAATAAGCTGGCCACTTTCATTTGAACTTTTTTTTAAAAGTCACGTGATCTACACCATACACAAAGCCTCTGTGGTTTCCTTGAATGGTAGCCAATGTTTAGAAACGCTTCTTCCCTTACGTTTTTGTGAAACCATTTGTTATCATGACCTCATTTCAATAATATGCTCTGCACACTCTTGCATTCAGACTAAACTTGATGTTTGATTTTTGAAAAACATCGCACCTGACTTACAGTGCGACTTAAAATTAGGAGTATACAACATCAAATTCAGCTGAACTGTCTAAATACTACTACTACTAGTACTATTAATAATAACAATTATAAACTTGTTCCGTGTAATGTGTATGCATAATGGCCTGGAGGCATGGAGAATTCATGAAAAATCCCTTGCGATAAAAAGTGAAAATGATAACATTCTTATCATGTGACTGGGGCCGTGCCTGCCAGATCTTTACATGAAAACACCATCTTTACTGTAAGTGCTGTTCACTAACAAAGATGCGTGTAAATAGAGCAGAGGTGTCCTGTTACATAATGAGGAGCCAGACAGTTTAAGACAGGTAGGCCATAGGCTACAGCGTATAAAGGATGGCACCTGTCCAAACTAGCCTATGCTGAAAAAAACAGCATATGCTAGTAAGGTAGGTTTTGAAGCTGGTATGCTGGTTTATGCTGGTCCATGTAGGTCAGTTTAGGACCAGCTTAGGACCATCATGGACCAGCATAAACCAGCTCAAACCAGCATACCAGCTTCAAAACCTATCGGTCACCGTGATTTTGCCAAGTAGGACATGTTTTGTGGATCCTGGAACAACATTCCTATCTGAAAATTTAGTCCTAAACTTTTCCCAACCCCTAAACCTAACCCTACCATAACTTATCCCTAAAATCAGAGGGAAATGATTGTTTAATAACACTGTTGTGGAAGCACCTAACCCCGGTTGTAAGCCTAAACTTGACATAAATGGTGAACTTGTCCCTCAAATCTGATTGGTTGATTGGAATGTTGTTCCAGGATCAACAAAGATGTTGATCCAGGAACATGTTGTATTTGGTGAAATCCCGTTCACAGGGCTGGCTTCTGATTATGTAACAGTAGCCTACACCTGTGCCCTGTGGAAGTCAGTGGGAACCGAAAATGTTTGGTTAGCAACATTTTTCAGTATGTCATCTTTTATGTTCTGTAGAAGAAAGAATGCATACCGGTTCCAACAAGATGATTTTTGGACTTTCCCCTTTAAAAAGCTGTTTTACTGGCTAATGTTAGGCCTATTTGTTTTGACAGTACATGACTTATTTTATACAAGAATGTCTAAACGGTTGAGACATATTTCTGGTGTCCGTTTAATTAAACCAATGAATGATTAATGATATAATTAGCATAACTGTTTTGTCTTAAAGCTTTTTTTTGTGTGTGTGACTGTATTGAATTTCCTTTAATTGCAGTCCAGTAAACTCTTACTGTTATCCCCATTTAAAATCCAGTTCAACATCCTGAATATTTCATGCATTCATATTCTGGGAAACATATGCAACTCTAGCGCCATCTTCTGGGAGCCACACTGTTTACCTATCAGTTACACGCAATGTTCATTTAGAAAAGTGAAATAATGTTGCAAATAATATTTAGTGACGGATGTTGGACTCGGGCTATCAAGCACAGTTGCTTGAAGGCTTTTCTCATTTGTCAAGGATCATGAAACACATTGGTGCAAATGTTACTATAAAAAAATTTATGTTTTGCTTTTGAATGACAACAGTACTAATACTTAAAAAAACACAATTTACATTTGTAAAATGTAGGCTACTTTTAATAAAACCTTTATCGACAGCTTTTGTTCATTTTTGCTTCAGTTCCCTCCTAAAATTCAAGTCTTATCATGTGTTGTGCTGTTATCAGGAAAGAAAAGCTGGTTCTTTAGAGGGCCCCAAATTGTCTTGAATGTTAAGATAGCTAACGTTTCCTTTAGGTTACGATTCCCATTCAGACACATTCACCGGTCGACAGTTCATGTAAGTAGACGCTTTTAAGCAAGGTAAATATATAACTCATTTCATACATAATGGCAATCCAAAGTGCTTAAAATAATCTTAACATATGCATTAAAAACTAATATATATATATATATATATAATCATAGACTGTAAATATATATATATATATTTATATATTACAATGGGTAATCAACAGGTTTGGAGAAAAAAGTTCACACTAAAATGCTACGATTATTATTATGTTTATTAACTAAACCTAAACCTTTAACAACAGTTTGCTCAGTCTCTCGACGACATTTGTGCTATTACATTTAAATGTGATTATTTTTATTAAATGAAATGTTCAGTAATTTATCAATATATTGCAGAGAACATGAGAGATACGTTGGAAACCTGCAATGGTAAAATAAAGTCAAACTCCACTCGAACCATTTGGGTCTGGAGAGTTGGAACCTGTGAAGCATGTAGTAATGGAGTGTGTAATTCATCGAGATGCAAGAATCCGCATGTTTTCTGATCTGTTGGAGTCTGGAATCTCACCTATATCTTTGAAATCAATTCTTGAAAATAAGGATTTTGAGACCACAAAGACTGTCATAAACTTTTTACTTCACACTGGACTTTATAAGAGGATTTCATATATAAGATGGAGTTCTTCAGATGACCTGAGGAGGGCAGCAATACGCCTTTGAAGCGTCTAAGCTGCCGTAAATTACACAAGAAGAAGAAGAAGAAGATCTTTCGGGTCGGAACTGAAATTGTGCCTTGATTTCACTCGGCGGAAATTTAATGACGGACTATCAATAATACGAGGTTTACTCCAATGGAAAACTGGTTTTCAGTTAGTTTAACAAAATCATTGACTGGACTATTATCTCTGATACTGTTTTTCTATGATTTTGCGTAAACTTTTTATTATTTGAGAGCATGCCAGCGTTGGTTAACGCACATAGTAGAGTTAATTTGCTCGTTTTCGGTAATAACATAGAAGCAACTTCTCAGAAGTCCTCGCCCTTCAAAATCCACAAGGTAACTTTTTGACGTTGTCTCTGCATTTGGTCATAGTAAAATTGCAAATTAAATCGATATCAGTTTTGCCCCGGAGCGCGTGGTTTCCATAGAAACGACCCGAGTGTTCAATGTATTTGAAGGGCACGAGTACAAAACTGTCCTCGCTCGATCTCTGGATGCTGTTATGCGAACAACACGTTTAGTTTTGACTTAACAACTCAAAACTATGCATTATAAGTCCTATATGTGCATATAAAAAATTATATGCTTGCTTCTAGTCTTTTAATTGTGTCTTTTTGCCCAAACAGGAGTGCATCTTTCTCTGTTGTTGGACTTTATAGCACTCCACCATGGTGCTGAAGATCTTCTTTCCCCAATGCTGCAATACTGCTGACAGCGGCCTGCTGGTTGGGCACTGGATACCAGGTCACAATTCTGCTGTGGTACTGGCCGTCATTCACTACCCGTTCATACCGGGTCAGGTGAAGAAG
This sequence comes from Anabarilius grahami, assembly GCA_003731715.1. Classification (NCBI taxonomy): domain Eukaryota; kingdom Metazoa; phylum Chordata; class Actinopteri; order Cypriniformes; family Xenocyprididae; genus Anabarilius; species Anabarilius grahami. Next base: position 3,702,052 of record RJVU01053643.1, on the reverse strand, counting down.
TACTTGAGTCAGATGCAGAGCCAGTCTGAAGTGGATCTCACCGTCCTGGGTTCCTGGAGTATGCCCAAAGAAGGTAAAGAAGGAATGGACAGCTTCCTAAAAGACCTGAGTACCATCTTTCCACAGAAATGTTGGCTGCAGTTGAGTCGTGAAATTGGCAAAAGAGGCTTTACCTGCCAGGTGGTCCAAAACAATGGGAAACTTGTACAGGACCGGGAGCAGAAGAGCGGTGATGACAGCTGCGAGGAAGATAAGATCATCTTCGTTCATTACGACCAGAGGAAGGTAATGCTGTCCCAGCTTCACCCGGTACAGGAGGTCAGCCAGAAGTCTGACATTGAGCCATCAGAGCTGCGCTTGGTCTTCCAAACAGTGGCTCAAAGTCAGCCTCTCTTTTTCCTGGACAAATATGACGACGGGCCTCTCAAGCTCACCCACTGGCAGTCTGAAGGCAGAGAGGCTAGTATTATTGCAGAGCTTCTAAAACAAGCATCTGTTCCCGTCTGCATCTTCCTAACGTGGTTGCTGTCTCTGTGGCACTGGTTTTGCAGCTTCAGGTGAGTTAATGTGTCTCAGCTTGAACCTGTTGTCAATATGGATGGAGAACACTGAAATTCAAATCTTTTGGTATTTTACAGGATTTTACATTTTCGCCCAGTGCTGTTCATCTCGAGCAAGCTGTCCACCTGTGTTCAGTCAGGGTACAGAGCTGTTCATTTCAAGACTGTTTTCTCCGCCCAAAGAGCTGCTACACACATGGATTTTATGAGGTATAGTACTCGGGTCAATGAAATATAAGAACGCCATTGATAGCAAAAAAGAAAAATCTTAGTTCTATCTAACTGTAGTTTAAAGGGTTAGTTTGCCCAAAAATGAAAATTCTGCCATCACTTACTCACCTTCATGTCGTTTTAAACCTGTAAGAGTCTCATTTATCTTCGGAACACAAATGATCTTTTTTGATGAAAAAAATTGACTCCATTGACTGCTTTTGCAACGACCGCTTTGACTTTTCAAAAAGTTCATAAAGAGTTCATAAATTAAGGGTGCAATTTGTAATATTTTGCAGTAAAATATCCAAAAACCACTAGGCCAGTGTTACATATTTTTTTCACTTGAGTACTTACAATATCCCAAATGTTTCCAACTATTTGTAAATTTTGAGAAAGTTGCAATTTTAACCAAGGCTCCGGGACGTGTGAGGAGTCGCCTGTCAATTGCGTCATACCCGCGTTACCCCTCGGTTATATTACATGTTATAATAGACAAGGGAACAACTGTTTTGATATATTTATAGACAGAAAACGAATTATTGTTATATAGCTCAACACGTTTAGTCTTTTTTTCTCCGTCATACAATACGTTTTAAAATGAATTGCATGCCATTTATCAACACAAGCCATCCAGCATTTAATATGATATTCTAAAATCGATCTTACTGCAGTGTGTAACAGTGTCTCACATCAGCCGCCAAGCGAAAGCTCAGAGTAACGTTATAATATTTTCAACACACTCAAATGTATCTAATATGATAAACCGAGCTGCGTTACCTCATACTCATGACCGAAAAAGCAGAAGCGGCGCCGGCGACTGTGGCATAATAAAAGTTCTGCTGCTCGTGAGGCGTGTGTTGCGCAATCGCTCCAGCGGCCTCGTTCAGCTCCCACAACACTCGGTCCTGCTCTGCGTCATACTACAGTAACGTTAATAATCGCATCCATGAACATGAGTTCTTCCTGAGTCCAATCCCTATACTTTTGCACCATCCGTTGAGGTGGAGACCACATGTCCCAAGATTCCGCTCTAAAACTTGGCGTTATCAAGCTACACCTTTGTTTTGAATAGGCCTCTAGCGACCTCTAGCGGACAGAATTATTGCACACTGTAACTTTAAATCTTTTCATCATATAAAGTGATGGTGTCTCTTCTGGAAATTGACTAAACTGCTTAATTCATATTAATTTTACAATCTCTGTATGAACTTTTTCAAGTGTAAAAGTTGTATTCGCGTAGCTGTCTATGGAGGAACAGAAATCTCTCAGATTTCATTAAAAAGATCTTCATTTGTGTTCAGAGGATGAACGAAAGTCTTACGGGTTTGGAACGACATGAGGGTGAGCAAATGACGAGAGAATTTTAATTTTTGTGTGAACTAACCCTTTAAAACACGTGCTTAGAAAGTTCTGAGGCGTGCTTTCTTTACTTTTTGTTGGTTCCATATGGTTTTGAAAAATGTTTATACCAATTGCAAGATTCAGTTTAATTACTTTTTTGTTCTGTAACCAAGAAGTTAAAAGTTTCCTTGAATACGTGTGAGTGTACACGTCCCACCTTCCCAGGTTTTAAATATATTTTTGACGATAAATGTAATTTGTATACAATTATAATAAATTACATACATTTTTGGGGAGTCATAGCACGACATTTTTCTAACCTTGCAAAAAAAAAAAAAAGGTCAGATTATCTGATATTTTAATAGACTTAATGATCTTGACAAACAGTCCTGAAGAAGGTTTGTTCAATATTTTTTGTTAGAAGTTTTGTTAGAAAAAATTGCCAATCTACAGTACATTAATTCTTGTAATGAGGCTTTTATTTCTTGATTATGGTATCAGGAGAGTTTACATTTACAATTTTTTTATTATTATTTATGCACGAAAAATCTTCAGAATTTAGAAATTAGAAAATGCGCATTTTAAAAAATAAGTGCCATGTCATCGATGTATCATGTTACGCTATTATTGTTATATTATTCAATAAAACATATTCTCACATCTTTCTTTTTTCACTTCTCTGCAGAAAAGCAAACATTTTTGTGTCCTTTTTTGTGGACATAGCCCTTGGATTGCTGCTTGTCTCGTGGCTTTATAGGGAGAATCGTATCAGCAAATTAGCGGATACTCTGGTACCCGTGGCAGATGTAAGTATGACACGTATTAAGTTAAGTTAAAAAAAAGTAAGATATTTAATGTTAATGTTTTTGAAAGATGCCTCACATGACTTAATGAAAATAGAGTACAAATTGTGAAATATTACAAGAATTTAAAATAATTGTTTTCTATTTTAATATATTTTAAATGCTATTTATTCCTGAGATCAAAGCTGAATATTTTTAGCATCATTAATACAGTCTTCAGTGTCACATTTATTTATATATATATATATATATATATATATATCTTGCAGCGTGTGGCTAAAGAGCTCCAGGAGCTGTTAGAATGGCTGATGGGAGCTCCTGCTGGACTGAAGATGAACAGAGCTCTCGACCAGGTGCTGGGGAGATTCTTTCTCTACCACATCCATCTGTGGATCAGTAAGTACATCCTCGGTTGAGGCGTTGTCATGGTGTTTCAAGCTTATTACAGAAGCTCATGTATGTCTTGTGATTGTGTCGGCAGGTTACATCCACCTGATGTCTCCTTTCATTGAGAGGATCCTGTGGTATGTTGGACTCTCAGCCTGCTTGGGATTGACCTTTGCTCTTTCCATACTGTCTGACATTGTGGCCCTCCTGACTTTTCACATCTACTGTTTTTATGTGTATGGGGCAAGGTGAGGTTCAATTCTGTAGTTCTGTATGTAGTTTTCTAACTCACTTTCATGTTCATGCATTTTCAGTGTTTTCCAGTAGAGGGCAGTGTGTGCCTTTCAACCTTTAGAATTTCATTGTGCCACTCAAAGGGTTAGTTCACACAAAAATGAAAATAATGTCATTTATTACTCACCCTCATGTAGTTCTACACCCGTAAGACCTTCGTTCATCTTCAGAACACAAATTAAGATATTTTTGATGAAATCCGATGGCTCAATGTGGCCTCCATTGCCAGAAATGTTACTGCACCTCTCAAGATCCATAAAGGTACTAAAAACATATTTGAAACAGTCCATGTGAGTACAGTGGTTCTATCCTAATATTATAAAGCGACAAGAATACTTTTTAGAACCACTGAGCTCCCAGGAACTGATTCAAATATGTTTTTTGTACCTTTATGGATCTTGAGAGGTGCAGTAACATTGCTGGCAATGGAGGCCACATTGAGCCATCGGATTTCATCAAAAATATCTTAATTTGTGTTCCGAAGATGAACGAAGGTCTTACGGGTGTAGAACGACATGAGGGTGAGTAATTAATGACATTATTTTCATTTTTGGGTGAACTAACCCTTTAAAGGGACCACTGAGGTTTTCATTCACTTAAATTGTTGGAATAAAAGTGAATTTTATGTTCTACACAAGAAAGACCAGTGTCTTTAGGGATGCAATTCATAACAGACTTTTTGGGTGTACTCTTTAAGGTTATATCGCAGATCTCTCTGGTCAGTTACTTTCCATCTATATTAACGGTTTTGAGGATTTTATTTTCATATTACCCTTGAGACAACATTCTAAGGCTTTTTCTGTAAATTTCTAGGGCAATTTTCTGAGAATTGCAACAGTTTCTTTGTTGTGAATTATACTTTCTTATCTCTCTTGTCAGACTGTACTGTCTGAAGATCTATGGTCTCTCCTCCCTCTGGCGGCTCTTCAGGGGAAAGAAATGGAATGTACTGAGACAGAGGGTTGACTCGTGCTCATACGACCTGGACCAGGTACATCTCCTCTTGCACAATTTTTATATCCCTCATTCAAGTACTAGCTATTCAACACAACCTTACAGAACAAACTGACACTGATCTCTTTCTTTGCAGTTGTTCATTGGCACTTTGCTCTTTACGATTCTGCTGTTCCTTCTTCCCACCACTGCCCTGTATTACCTGGTCTTTACCCTGGTGAGTCACTCTGACATGAGTTTAAACTTTATCCTTATTCCAGCCCCATTGGAGCATCTGATGCAGTTCTCTGCTATTTTTACATTTATAAAGTCTGTAGCTCTTGATCTCTTTTTTTTTTTTTGCCTGTACACTACTTTTCAAAGGTTTGGGGTCAGTAAGATTGTGACTGTGTGTTTTATTGTTGTTGTTGTTTTTTTATATATAAAAGAAGTCTCTCATACTCACCAAGGCTGCATTTATTTGATCAAAATAACAGTTTATTATTTTAATATATTTTGAAATGTAATTTACTCCTATGATGGCAAAGCTGAATTTTCAGCATCATTACTCTAGTCTTCAGTGTCACATGATCCTTCACATGATCATTCTGAAGAAACATTTCTTGTTATTAGCATGTGTGCTACTTAATCTTTCTGTGGAAACCATAATACATTTTTGTTTTTCAGGATTTTTTGGTGACTAGTTAACATTTTTTTGTTACAATATAAGTCTTTACTGTCACTTGATCAATTTAATGCAAGTATTTATTTCTCTTTAGTATTTATTTTTCTTTTGAACAGCAGTGTATGTAACAGGTTTTTACTGGTTTTGAATATTGTTCTAATACTGATTTATGGTTCAGAACTGTGCCGTAGTGCTTGATACTCTACTAATACATAATACATGGGTCAAAGACGAAAATGGGTTTTCAGGCATCAAAACAATAAGTGTAATAGAGCTTTGAATTGTTGTTGTTGTTTTTCAATACATCAGAATGGGTTCTGTTTAATTTGTTTTGTTTTTACAGAAGACACCCACTAAAATGTCATTCAGTGTAACAATCTCGTCAAAAAATGTAGTTATGCCATATTAAAGACTAATTACATTTACCCCATATGCTAATTACTTGTAATATTACATTTTGAAACTTTTCCACTATCCTAGGTTTAGAATTTTTTACTCATTTAAAATGAAATAAAATTTAGTATGCTCACTTATTCTTTTATATATTTTAATACGTACATGTCAGAATAAGTATGTTGTTTAAATTTTTACATAAATATAAGTGTTACACTTAATGACAATGGAACATTATTTCACACACATTTTGACATTTTATTCTCCCAAAACTTATTTGAAACTTTGAAAGTAGACGTTTTACTTGCATTTAATGTGCTTTATATGTATTCATGTATGTTTATATGAAATTCAATTTTAGATGTAAAATGTCTCCTAATATGAGTAATAAATTATAAATCTCATTGACGTCTAGCTGAGTTGGTTTTGTTAACATGTGTAAGTTGTTTCTCGGTATGTTTCTAGCTGCGGCTGGTGGTGGTGTTGTTTCAGGGAGTGATTCACCTCAGTGTCGACTTTATCAACTCCTTCCCGCTGTTTGCCATCGGCCTACGTATCTGCAGACCGTACAGACTGGCAGGTGAGCCATACGGCATTACATTGAAGAAATGAAAGCTTTAGTTTAAGATTTGACAAGTTTCTTTTCTTATGTAACAATTGATGATAAAGATGAAATTATGAATGTATTTCTAGGCCTTTTACTTGCCAATCATGTGTTTATATAACTGATCGATTAGTCAAGGTCCTTTATGAATCTCTTTTTATTCTAGAGGGGGTTAAATTCAAGGTGCTTTGTGAGGAGCCAGGAACTCCTCTTCACCTGATGATGGAGGTAGGTTGGTTATTGGTTAAACAGCATGTCATCCTGTAGTTTATTTATGCTTGGGTTTCAGTTTGGGTTTGACCTGTTGATTTTGTGGGATGGGTAATTGAATAGCTCTGTTTGGCTTACTGTGCAGTTTGTTGTATAATTCATAATCAGTGCAAACACTGCTTTACTTGTCTCTGAGGTTTGATAATGAATCATGTTCTAGATGAGCAAACATGAATGAAAAATGTATTTTTCTTTTCTCCATCCTCAGATTAACCCATTAAAGTGCAGCTCTGTACTGCAGTGTTACCGAACACCCACCTATAGCTGTTACCCTAAAGATTCCTGGGCCGCATTGTGCAAGAAACTGTTTGTGGGAGAACTCATTTACCCCTGGAAGCAGAAGACTACCAAGACGGACTAACTTTATGGGATCATGCAAGAGCCCCTAGAAGACAGAAACTAGACACGTGCACACTAGGAGAAGGTGCTGTGTTGGTCAGACTTCGCTGACATTCAATATAGTCTTAATTAGATTTTTAATTAAAATAATCCTACATTGTTGTTTTAAATCATAATCTTTCCTTTTCCAGACACTGATCAGAGTCTTTGATTGAAACTGTGATTATGTTTTGTATTTATTCTTCTACGACTTTTGTATAACATTGAAGATGTGCCATTTAAAAAACAAAAAAATTGTAATTTTAATAATTAAAACTAGTCAATATATCAAGCCATAATTTCACCAGGATCATTTGAACTGGAAGTAAAACTTTTAACTTCTCAAGTTTTTTTTGCTGTCTCTCGTGAGATAGAAAGGGAATGACTTGTAGAAATTTGTCAAGTTCATGTGTTTAAAGTTTTTTGAGTCTAATCTAGCTGACTCATGTGAACTGTCTCTCAATGTTGAGTATAAATATAGATTTGTGTATTAAATTATTTGACCATGATCCACTTGTTATGTCAGTGTTGCCAAATCAATGTTGTTTTGTAGCTATTATAATTAATATAAATTATTTAATAAAAACTGATATGTATAAATTAATTCAGATGATTGATCATAATATACATTTGCGATGTTCATTTGTAAACCCTTAATTTACCTCAATAAAGTTTATTTAATCCTTTTATACATTACAGTATCTTTGTGCATCTTAAATCATTCTTGCATAAGTCATGTTTGCACTATAAACGATTGCTACCCATTTTCAGAAACATCCTAGTTTAACTAGTCTTGGATCTTTTGTTTGGGAGAACAGCCTGTGAAGAATGTGCTCAGACTAGACTGAGAGCACAACACAACAATGACTGCTGTGGCAACTGACTATTCAATGACACATGAAAAACAAATGAGCTGGGGATTCACCTGCATGTTTGTGTTGAAGGAATAATACCTTTGTGTGTATCTGACACAAAGACGGGTAGACAAAAACTGAAATATCTGCATGGTATTCCTGGACACAGGTTATTTCAGATAGATATTTTGCCTAGGTAGGCAGGACGCTAGGAGTTGAGACATAGCCATTCATACAGTACAAACAACAAAACTCACCACCTGCCATTTGGCAGATGCTTTTATCCAAAGTGACTTACACTGCATTGAAGGTACACATTTAGATTTGATCAGCTCTTGCTTTCCATGGGAATCAAACCCATCACATTGGTGTTGCCAGTGCCACACTCTACTGTTTGAGCTACAGGAAAGAATATTGGTTACATTAAAGGGTTAGTTCACACAGAAATGAAAATTCTGTCATTAATCACTCACCCTCATGTCGTTCTACACCTGTAAGACCTTCGTTCATCTCCAGAACACAAATTAAGATGTTTTTGATAAAATCCGATGGCTCAGTGAGGCCTCCATTGACAGCAAGATAATTAACACTTTCAATGTACAGAAAGCTACTAAAGACGTATTTAAAACAGTTCATGTGACTACAGTGGTTCAACCTTAATGTTATGAAGCGACGAGAATACTTTTTGTGTGCCAAAAAAAAATAAATTAAAAAGGACTTTATTCAACAATATCTAGTAAAGGGCGATTTCAAAACACTGCTTCATGAAGCTTCGAAGCTTTACGAATCTTTTGTTTTGAATCAGTGGTTCGGAGCGTGTATCAAACTGTCAAAGTCACTTGAAACATTGAAATTTCAAAACAGTTTGATGTTTTAAATATGTCTTTAGTAGCTTTCTGGGAGTGTTATTGCTGGCAATGCAGGCCTCACTGAGCCATCGGATTTTATCAAAAATATCTTAATTTGTGTTCTGAAGATGAACGAAGGTCTTACAGGTGTAGAAGTTTACCTGCGTTTTGTATTGTCACATATTAGTATTAATATGTGGCCATGTTGTACAGTGTGTGGTGGTCATATATTATAGTAATTTATTGGAAGCTCTCCATATATGAATGTACAAAAGGACATTTATAGAATTCTATTCAAAACAGCTTTCTCAAATCTCATCCTAGGAGAACAAGTGCCATTATGCATATGTTGGGGGGGTGAGTGTTTATGTATTTAATGGCTGGTATAGAATTTAATGCAGGGTCCAGATGTCCCCTTGTCTCCCTTGAGACCGTCACGTTGCTCTAATCTCGATGGGCAGACACAAAGACTTCATACAGCAATTTGCATTTTAATCTATTCAGGGGGAGGGGGATTATCTTCCTTTGATGATTCCCTGAAAGTGCTGAGACCTTTGGCTTGTCCCTGTCACATTAACCCTCCTGCATCGGTCACACGAGCAGCAACCTGTAATTCTATCTATCTATCTATCTATCTATCTATCTATCTATCTATCTATCTATCTATCTATCTATCTGTCTATCTGTCTGTCTGTCTGTCTGTCTGTCTGTCTGTCTGTCTGTCTGTCTATCTATCCTCCAAACCTTAAATATTTTTTGGATAATTTATTTTCGTTCATTTTTGACATATATTTCAAATATATTTTGATTCAAATATGTATTTATTTTTGTCCCGGTTTGGGTTTTTATTGTGTGTTTTGATATTAATGTATGTAAAAATAATCACAGTGCTCTGATGCCTAAAATTGCTGTCTAGGTAGGCACCTCTTCAGGTTTTGTGTGTGTGTGTGTGTGTGTGTGTGCATTTTTGTGACATATCAGGACACAAATGTGTATAATGACATGGGTATAACAAAAAGAGGTGACTTATGAGGACATTACCCCATGTCCCCACTTTCAAAAGGCTTATAAATCATACAGAACGAGTTTTTGTGAGAAAGTAAAAGTGTGCACAGTTTTCTGTGATGGTTAGGTTTAGGGGTAGGGGTAGTGTAGGGGGATAGAAAATACAGTTTGTACAGAATAAAAACCATTACGCCTATGGAATGTCCCCACAATTCACAAAAACAAACCTGTGTGTGTGTGTGTGTGTGTGTGTAGGGGGAGGTACAGTCAGTCACTCAGAGCGCAGTAGTACGCAGAGGTGAAAGCTCAGCGTGACAGTGTGTGTGATCTCTCCTGTGTGAGAGAACATGGGACGTATTTGGATATACGAGAGCATTTACAGCACAAGCAATAATATCCAGCTGGTCGGAATATCGTTGAACCCCTCACCTTCCGCGCCTCGCCCCAGAACCGCCTGATAACGCGCAGAGATCCAGAGACGAGCAGCGTTAACTTGCATGAATCTTTGTTATTCAGAGAAAAACAGAAATGGAGCCATGATTTCTGCCAGACGCGCTAGCATCGTCTGCTCAAGCTAACTGGAGCGCGAATGTGGATTTCCTTCTTCCTTTTTTCAGGCCAAAGTTATTTTTTTAACCTCAAATTGCAGCCGGAATATATTGTGATTGTGAGAACTTTATTCCCTAAATTATGATATAAAATCAATGTTGTGCGCTTGTTGTTGACGCGCTAGGCTCATAGCTAGTAGCGTTAGCCTATGCTGTGTAACAACGGCTCGTCTTAAATGTATTTTAATTAGTTTTACGATAACAAATATACATTCTTATTGTTAATATTGTCATAACCGTGCTGGTGATTACTAGATAAAATTGTGATGAAATTTCTTTTTTTTATTGACAGTTTGGCAGGCGCATGCTAACAATGCACTAGCTTGATAGCTCCGTTGCTTTTCTATTATAGCAATAATTTCCCATGATAACATAGTTGTTTTGAGACTTTTAGGCGTAATATTTTCATTTCGTGTCAGTAGCGATGATTTGAGCTTGTTGGAAGAAATGTAAACAGCCTAGCTGTTCAGTTTGCCAGCCAATAAAGTATTTGTGCACTGATGATCCATATTATTTTTACAATATTTAGACTGGACGAGTGAATACGGCTGGACATTTTAAAGGCTGTACGCTTTAAACAAGTCTCCATTTCCGGATCTTGACTGGCCGGGTGGGAAATGGTTTGATTTGGTCTGTCTGCTGATTTGGCCTTACACCCATTCAAAGATAGACCTGACACAAGAGACTCATAGACTCCTAGAGCTCTGGAGGAATCAGGGTCCATCTTTGGCATCAGAGAGGGACACACGCAGTTGTCTCCTGTCCTTTGCTGTCACTCTGGCTCTGATGTGAGCGATCATGGGCACCCAGGGAAGCCCTGTGAAGAGCTACGACTACCTGCTCAAGTTCCTCCTGGTGGGAGACAGCGATGTGGGCAAAGGAGAGATCCTGGACAGCCTTCAAGATGGATCTGCTGAGTCTCCATATGCCTACAGCAGCGGTGAGTTAGTCAACACTTCCCACACATCTTCATGCTGAATGCTAGTAACACATCCTTCTGCCAGAATTATCTCAGATCAAGGCTGTCACTCACAGTGAGCCATTCAGATAATATTGGTGTTAACAGGTTAACATGGTCAATATTGTTTTTGTGTGTATGGTGAGTCTTTCTGTGAGTGCCATATTTTGGTGTCAGTGACTTACAGGAGGCGGAAACGCATCTGATTGATACTAGTTTATTATTCTGTTTATCTCTTGGAGGATTGTGTAATGCTCACTTTTGCCCAATGAGATTGTTATATAAAAGCTGCTCATTTTCTGCTCAGTGGTTGTATAACTTACACTTCATCTTTGTTAGTGGAAGTCGTATAATCGGTTTGAACAATATCTTTAACCAGTATTCACACTTTTCAGTTTCACTGGTTATTGTAGACGGATAAATGATACCTTTATTGGATGATTAGTTAATTTACTGATTGTTCATCATGTGAATAAAAAAGTTTTTCATATTTGTTGTTGTCTTTGCCTGACTTAGCTTAAAGAATGACAAAAAAAAAATGAAATCGCTGGTCAACTTTGCATAATATAATAATAATAATAACAATATTAATAAAATATTCATTATGCATATGTATTATTGTTGTAGTATACTAATCATTTAGTTATTATTGTGTTAAAAGTAGGAATAAAACAATAATTAAAATCAGTTTACATTGGATAATAATTGGTTATGAGTAGAGATCAACCCATATTGCTTTTTTATTATTAAGTACCTGATAACCGGAATGCACTATGCAGAACCAATTTATTTATTTTTTATTTTGTAACAATAATAATGAACAAGAGGAAGAAAAACACACTATGTATTATAAATATTTTACTCTTAAGTCTCTTATTAATAATAATGTAGTAATAATTATTTGTAATATTTATAATATTTTGTTACTTATGCAAAGTTATTTCTGATCTTTATTGGCTGCAGTTTTTTATCTTAATTACTTTTTTTATGGCTGTCTAATGGCTATTTTTAGGGAGCTATTCTCTGAAATGTTGCCATTTTTTTCTGTGGAACCAATAACAGTTTAACTTAAAAAGTGTGGATAGATTGGTCATACCCATTATCTGTAGTTTTGAGACACTATCAAAAATAATGAATACAAGTATTGGACTTAAAAATCAGTATTGGATGATTTATTTTATTTTTTTAGTCAAAGATTGTCTAAGTTGTTTTTGGTGAGTGTTCCCTCGGGATACAAAACACACAAGTAAACATGACTTAGAAGCTTGAAGTGTCTGTTTTCATTGAACAGGTTAGTACAGCACACCGTCAAGACCAGTTTTAAACACAAGCTCTTTTTATTTGATTTATTTCACGGCTTTCCATCGGCTGTGATGAGATCATCCACGCTCTGTCATTAGGCTGAAGCCAGTGTGGTGATAGACCAATTATAGACCGATATGCCTTTCATATCCAAATGAGCCTCATGTGAGCTGGGTCGCTCTTGTTCTTTCTCTTTTCATACATATGGCTGCTGTTTATCTTGTTGGTCGAACCTGTCAGGGAACAGTGTGTTTTCTGTGTGAGAGAGAGATTTCATAGTGATGGCTGTATTCTGAAGTGTCCTAGGGGAGCTTGCTGGTCCAGCTTCAAAAGAGTTGCCTTGCACAATCACTCAAAATCAACACAGATGGCTCCACGAGCCGTTCCGTGGATTCAGCGATGATGATTTCCGCTGCAGGCTTGTATATATATCCCTGAGGGAGATGCCATCCTGACGTGCTCAGATGGTTTTAATGTTGAAAGGCTTTTTTGATGAATTATACATAGGGTATGTAGAGGTATTGGCTGTGAGCAAGGTGAAATATTAAAGCTGAGAAAAGTTTCCTTTTATGGTTTAAAAACATCTCATTATATGAAACTGCTTTTAGATGGAGTAGACTTGGTGTTAATGATTTAGGCTGGTAACCAAAAGGTCGTAGGCTCAAGCCCTATAAGGGGAGATGCCCTTGAGTATGGCACTTAACCCCAGTTTGCCTCAAGGGGACTGTTCCTATAGTAAGTGTACTGTAACTTGCTGTAGATAAATGCATCAGCTAAATGACAAATGTAATTTTTGATCTCTGGAGATTTCTTGAGTTCAGAGAAGCCTTGGGCTGTATGGGTTCTGTGGTGTTTACTCTCATTGATTTGTCTTTGCGCTGGCTTTGAGTGGACATCTGTAAATATTTAGAGTCTAAAGTTGCAGATGCAGACATCTTGGTTAGCCTGCTGGTGATGGATGGATTTGGCACAGACGAGCACAGCGATAGCAATATAACCATAATAGAGTGTTTTTTTCCTTTACACAGTACTTTTCGTTTTCTATCTGTTCTGTTTCGATAGGGTCATGGTGTGATAGATGTGACCAGTGAAGGGGAAAAAACACTGAGGCTGCAGGCTACTGTAAACACTTTAGGGGTTTATTTTAAACGCATAGGTTACAAAAAGCAAAGCAATGACCAATTGAGGAAAACCAAAGTATAAAAAAGGAAGAAAAAAAAGAAAAGAAAAAAGATGTACAATAAAGATGGGTCACTGCCCACAGGGGTCTAGGCACTACAGGACCAGTTCTCAAGACAACTACCACTTACATACACAGCTAGTGAATTTAAACATTGGTGGCTAGCACCAGTTAACACAAAAGTGGAGACACATACACACATAATGGCCATTGCACAAAATAAACAAATATGAAATACACCCCCCACCCCCTAAAAAAACCCCCCCACTTCAAACAGTGTGGAAGGTTGCCAAATTACATCATTTTATAAATGTACTTTCTGTATATAAAAGGAAGAGAAATAGTCTCTGGAGTCCCCTCGGCAGAAACAGGAATGGTTGTAGTTATATTATTGGCTGGAACAGTACGTATACATCTGAAGTTTCTACTTTTGTTAGCTACTTTAACTACTTTTGATGGTGCACCAGCTCACAAGACTCAGCTATAACAAACAAACAAACAAAAAGAACGACAAGAATAAACCCATCAAATTACTTGTTAAAAGAGTGTGCGCACTTGACTTGACCAAACGAAAGTTCAGATAAAGTCTATTAAAACAAAATAATGTCACTGTGAACTTTTTAACTACTATAATTGCGTATTATACATATAAATAAAGAACAACAAGACTGACCTTACCGTGGCTCGGCAAACATCCGCCACACAGACAGTGAGGAAACGGCATGCAAATAAAATGAATGTGAAATTCAACAAACTATGTAAATGTGTATTGTTAGGTTAGCATAATAAATGGCCATACTGCCCTTTGAAAAGGAGGAAAAGATGCACTTTCCCATATCCTTTGTGCTTTGTTTGGTGCATTATTACCACCAAGACCATGAAACCTTTGAATTTCATCAGTTAATAATTCAGTATATTATTGGACTTTTGCAGTTCATGATCATTTTTGGTTATCGGTTGCCACTTGGTGACCAGTATTAAGAACAAGTCAACTACCAACAACCAACTAGCTGATTAGTGAGATTCCCTATTTTACCCCAATTTTTTTCTTAAGTAGAATAAGTACATAACTTGCGTTTTGATCGTGGTGGTGCTTTGTTTAGCATGCTGGCAGTATACAGTATCCTTGGTCAAGTTATAAATAGTACAACTTAAAAAAAAAAATTCATCTCAAGACCAATTTGATTCCATTTTGTTGGTCTTCACCTAACTGTTTATGAATACAAGAACCTGTCTTATGGACATTACCATTCAAAAGTTTGGGGTTGGTACGATTTCTTCTGTGAAACATAAAAATATATTTTTTTGTCCATACATTGGTAGTCCGTGCTAACCAAAAGTATTTGGTTAGCAGCATTCTTCAAATATGTTATTTTGTGTTCTGCAGAAGAAAGTAAGTCATGCCGGTTTGGAACGACATGAATGGAGTCAATAAATGACATAATTTTAATTTATGGTTGAACTATCCATTTGAGACCAATTAGTTTCCAGTTCATTTTGAAAATATGTAGCAGTTCCCCAGTCCTGGTACAAAATCACTGCTATAGTATAGACTTTTCCCTCCTGTCATAGCTGTAGTCAGTTTTCATTAGTTCTTTGATCAAAAGGAGGCCCAAAGTCAGACTTGCAGCTAAACCTCAGTTATTCTGAATTTGGAGTCGAAAGCCAGTATCTGCAGTTCTTCTGACCAATGATAAAGTGATGATCAGATATGGAAGACAGCGTAGAGTCATGTTGTGTGCTACGGTTCAAATGCAGGGTCTCAGTGAAACCAGCTTTTCTACCTTTCTCAGCCTTAGGCATGTTTGTTTCATTACTCTCATGTGCTTGCAGTCTTTGAAATTACTCTCAAACTCAGACGCACCCTGTTCTAGCTCCTCAGCACAGCTGGGCACATTGCAGTTCAGACTGTCTGCATATGTTATGAGCAAACGCAACAATGAGACACAAAGACATGCTCTGAAAGAAAAGGGCTCCTGCTATGAAAAAAACAACGCTTTTACATTCTCCAATTCTCCAAGCAATTTTGTTTTCCACCATCCATTGATAATAGGCTGTTTAAATTGAAATAAACATGCCCGCACGTGTCACTGCCACTTGAATCCCTCTCAGGTGTCCTCAAGTCCTGCTGGATCTTTTACTTCCAGGCTCTTCCTCAAAACTGGCTGCTTCAAACTGTCTTCCCTCAGTGGGGCTGGGAAGTCTTGGCCTGCGGCCCGGAGCTGGAACCTGAGATGATAATTACACCGTACTGCCTTTGTCAGGCAGTGTTACTGAGCCATCTGCCCATACAATTACCCAGAACGAAGGAGGAGGGATGCTAGAGGAAGGAAGTGTGATGTGCCTTTGGCTTGATGTGCTGCCCTGCTCAAGAGGAAAGCTTTTGCAGGATGGAGAGAAGCAGGAAATCAGCCCCAGTGGTTCTTTTTAAGTGCGAGTCATTTCCCTCTTGTTACATTCTCTTGTAGAAGTTTAATAATGAAGGACGGATGAAGCCTATGGGCTCAGAACCAGCCGACGTTTGCCTGTCAGGAGCTCTTATGGTGCCTGTCTAGCTGAGCGTGAGAGGAGATCCTCCTTGAGACATGTTTCAGAGTCATCAAAGCTTTATGTAGGATTTAAAAAAAAGATGGATGCCCCATCCATGCCCTTCTCTTTCTCCATTTTAAAGCCTCTGCTTTAGGGTTGCGTGATTAGTCAAAATCAGAAATCGAAAATTCCGACTTGTCCTGCTTTTGTCAAGGGACTGGATTGACGTTTGAACATGAAGAAATTAAGACGACAGTAAATATTAGTATTATAATTTTATAGTTGTATTTTCTTAAATACTTGTTTGTTTTTTTTAAAGAAAAAAGACAGCAGTATCTACAATAAATTACAATATTTCTTAATTTATTTTAATTTAGTGATAATAACAGTAATTTTATTTTACTGTTATTATTATTTTTTAGTATAGCAGTATAGGATATAGCATATGAAACGACAAAAGTTTTGGCCAGCCCTACAAACAAGCACAGCTAACTGGAGCATTAAATTATTTTATTAATTTTTTTCAGAAAAATTGCAATTAGACCCCCCCCCCTCAATCATGCAGCCCTACTCTGCTCTGTCCCCACTTTTCTGTTTTTGCAGGAAGTAAATAGCTGCTAAGTGGAATAGACTACAGAAGGGTGTGACTTTGTTTTTGCCTTTAATCAGAGAGGAACAAAGTTGATTTCTTTTCTAGAACTGATGTTCCTGAGGAAGCAATTGCCAAAACTACTGTCATTATGACAAATAAACTCTCCTGGACTATTGCGGGCAGGAGTAGTCCATGTTCGTGTTGTCAGCATTACGGATAATCAGATTTTTCAAGTGGACAAAAAGATGATCCACTGAGACAAGTGCTCTTGGCATGGAGAATATTACAGACACTGGCCTGTATGGAAAGAGACGCAGTGAGCCTTTGTTAGAGAAAGAGCTGTCTATTAAAATGCAAAACAGGTTTGAATGCTGACGTGCTGTGAAGGGGCTGAAAATGCAGATATTGCCATTCAGTTAATGGAGACTGTATTGTGTTTATATTTTCATTTTATGAATGCTAAATGTAGATAAGCAGTCAAGATAATCGCCTTATAGGAAGCGTCCTGGTCACATTTTAGCTATGATAGCATTAACTAACAGCAGATTGGTTGCAGCTGTCAGGCTCTCCTCTGAATGTGTGCAGTCACTGTCAAGATGGTCATCTCAGCTTTAGTGCCTTCTAATGAAAGGAAGACTTGGCTGGGAATTAAATTAGGTAGTACACCAAATGCAATCACCCTGACGGCCGAAGCTTTTCGAGATTATTTTCTTTTCAGTAGACGGCAGACAGACACGGGTAAGGATCTAATCTAAGTGTTCTCTGTCTCTCATACTGCAGGAATCGACTACAAGACGACCACGATCCTGTTGGATGGGCGGAGAGTGAAACTAGAGCTTTGGTAAGTGGATCACAACTCTTGTCTGTCTTCTTGTTCACCTCATGACAGAATGATGCATCACCTGCTAAAAGCAAATGTAGTTTAAGTTAAGAGTCAGTGTGTTGTAGTTGGGCTTCATTCCACAGACAGCAGGCCTTCCTTCTCACTGCACTTAAAAAAAAAAAATCACTGAGACAGATTTGCAAAATGATAAATCACTGCTTATCATGTTCATCAACCTTACAGATATGAGTGCTGGGTTATTTCCCAGTCAGCAGGAAGGATGACACTGAAGTAATGATGCAGAAAATGTAGCTTTGTTATTACAGGAATAAATTACATTTTTAAATGTATCAAATGCATGATATGTAAGATTTTTGGATTAAATATCCAAAAACCACAAGAATAGTATTATATATTTTGTTGACTTGTGTACTTACATTATCCCAGATGTTTCCAAGAATAAAAATCCAGAGAATTAATTTTACAGTTTTAACTAGTGTGTCATTGTGTCGCCTATCAGTGACATCATACATGCGTTATTCTTGATTTCTGGTTTTATTTTGTAAAAACCATGGAAACACCAAAGACCCTTTAATATCTGTATGTTTTATTAGAAAAGGGAACAACTGTTTAGATGGATACATTCATCAAGAGAAAATTAATCATTATTATATAGCTCAACACCGTTAGTCTTATTGTTTAAATCTAGTTTTCTTGATTTTCCGCAATTACCATGCTTTTGCCATGCATCAGAAAAAAACAGTATTTTGTCTATTGGCTAACATAGCATAATCAGATAATACAGCATTTTCTCTGTCATACAATATGTTTTAAAATGAACTCAAGCCATCCAGCATTTATTAATATGATATTCTAATATCGATCTAGCTTACTGCAGTGTGCAGCAAGTGTCTCAGAGCAGACGCCGAGCGAACGCACAGAATAATGCTATAACGACTTTCAACACACTCAAATGTATCTAATATGATAAACAGTGCTGCTTTACCCCACACACGCTTAACCGAAAGAAGCAGAAGCGGCGACTGCGGCGTAATAAAAGTTACGCTGGTCGCGAGGCATGTGTCGCACTCGGCACTCGTTAGCAATCACTCAGCCCTGCTCTGCTTCATAATACATTAATGTTAATAATCTCATCCATGAACATGATTTCTCCCTGAGTCCCGTCGGATTCGTTTCCACTGGCTGCAAGGTGAGGACGACAACTCCAGTGATTCCGCGCTCAATATCGGCGTCGTCAAGCTACGCCTTAGCGAAAAATTACATATTGTGCCTTTAAAATTGAAAACAGTTCTTTTAAATTGTAATAATATTTCACAATATTACTGATTTACTGTATTTTTATGATGATATATATATATATATATATATATATATGGCTGCACAATTAATCGAATTTCTAATCGCGATTACGATTACGGATGCTATGATTTCATAATCTTTCAAAGGCGCGATTACAATGAAAAATATCCAGTTACATTATTCTGCGTGTTTAAGAGGTGTGTTTAGAGCATGTTACGTTATGAGAGGGAATCATGACAACTTCAGAATGTAAAAGGTCTAACCCAGCATAAAAGGAGCTACCAGTGGCGTAGGTGTACGCTGATATGTCGAACGCACGCGAAACACCAGCACCCGCCATTTTTAAAAAGCCGTGTAAAATAACATAATAGACAGGACTGTTAAACAGATCGTAAACTAATGAAGATGGAGAATATGAGCACTGTGTGAACTGTTCTCAGTGCTGTCAAAATAAAAGTAACAACAACAAGAAGCGCAGTTTACGTCACTTCAGGCCCTAGGGGAACATTCGTTCTCAGGGAAGCACACTGGTGGCAAAAGCCCCTATTATTATACCATGCATATGTTGACTTTTTTTATTATAATTATTTAAAGAAGAAACCAAACTAATATATAGATGACATTTGAGGTTTAATGCTATAGAAAAACAATAAAAAATTGTTTTCAGATTGTTTTTTTTATTTTTATACAAAAATACGGCATGCAGTTGCTTCAAACAATGGTATAAAACTATTCAATACGTCATTCAATGCAAATTGTGATAATTGTAATTAATAATTGCAATTACAGTTTCAAGGGAATAATCGACAATTATGATTTTGGTCATAATCGTGCAGCCCTAATATATATCATTCTATATATCTCATTGCATGCAAGAGCTCATGAATCATAAATAAGACAAAGTTCCATTAACTGAAAGAGGCTGAAAAAATTGCTGTTACAAATCTATAGAAGCATTTAGCCAGTACCCCAGAGAGAAAGAAAAGTTTCCTAATCAGGAAGGCATTGGATCATAAGACAGCAGAATTACACATTATGAAGACAAACAACAAGCTCATTAGCGTTAACACAGAGTGTAGTAAGTGCCTGAGGAGCAATTCTCAAAACCCTTAAGGAAATTCCCATGGTGTGCTGTAATGTGCTGGGCTATATAATGTAATGTTTTATAGTAATTGGGCTTCTTACTGCATATTCCTTCTCATAGAGTCTCTCCTCAGGGCTTTAATCTCGCCCTACATCTATCTTTGCTAACGCACTTTTCAAGAGCTCCCAGGTAAATCTGATGAGCTCTCTTATGTGAATGCTGTTTAGTGCTACACTTCCACTTTCTCCAGAGTGGCTTCAGTCCCACCACTTAAAAAGGCAACTGCCACTTTTTAATGCAGATATATTTAACACTTTCCAGCCCATTATGTCTAGTTTAACTGTGCTAGAAAGTTCTCACAGATAGAGAGTGTAGGCTGCTGGAAAGGTTATTTGGGTGTGGACGTGCCACAGTGGAAAACTCGTTTTTCTAGGCTGTGACGCCAACACAAGTGTCTGAGTCATCTTGTATTTGGGTTAACTCTAAACTCAGTACAGCGACCAAAACAGTGTAGATTTGAAATTGATAGCTTTGTTCCAAAATGAAGTGAGCTGCCTTTCTATTTACTGCCTACATAGGCAGCCGCCTTTTAAGGGAGCATCCTAACTGAAATAGAACCTCTTAAGTGACCGATTTGGAATGCTTTTCTTATGTGTTAACTCTGATCGCTACACAAATAGTGCTTCTTATGTTAAGCATGGAAACTTGACTTTGATGTTAGCATGTTGTTAAGTTAAAGGGTTAATTCACCCCAAAATTTAATTTCTGTCATTAATTACTCACCCTCGTGTCGTTCCAAACCCGTAAGACTTTCGTTCATCTTCGGAACACACATGAAGTTCTCAGAAATGCACTTATGATGTCTTAAAATGCTGTCCATGAAAGCAGCTCACAGTGTTTTGAAAAAAGTGGCTCATGCGTTGAGCTTAACTGACATTATATTTACGCATGTTTGTGTTGCGATTTTGTCCTGACTTGTCTCTGTTTGCTTTTAGGGACACCTCAGGACAAGGCAGGTTCTGCACCATTTTCAGGTCGTACTCCAGAGGAGCGCAGGTAAAGTGTCACTTACTGTTCTTGCTCAGAGGACTGATGTTGTACTAAGTGCTCAGCCAATGTCAAAAAAAGGACACATACATTCACTTACTATAAACATGTTTACATAATCCACAAGTTTATTTTCAGGTTGGTTCAAAAGTCCATATTGAACAAGATAATTTTTCACTAGTGGGCTTAGAGTGTATTAAAATGGTTTTGCCGAGCACAGTTCATGTCCTGTTAGTCTGTTAACGTCCCTCCTCACTGCATGAACAGGATACCGGCTAACAATGCAATGTTTGTTTGGCCTCTACAGGGGATCCTGTTGGTTTATGACATCACCAACCGCTGGTCGTTTGACGGGATAGACCGCTGGATCAGGGAGATTGATGAGGTAGGATTAAGCTGCTCTTTATGATAACAGGAAGTGAGATCACAGTTATACTCTTAGTCCTGTGGGCTATCCATCTTATTTTTAAAGTAGGGGCGGATGCATTTGCAACTTCAATGTGTCTGGTTTCCGGAGTCTTCAGCTTCTAGTTACTTTTAGCTTTACAAAATAGCTTGTTATGCTGCTTTATGTTGCAAACTGGTATTTCTTACTGTATTATTTTAATGTATTGTCATAATTATGAACACACTGGTTTGTAGCGCAAAAAGTTTTACAGTGTACTGCATTTTGTACATTTTTCTAGTTATTTACCTATAACAGCTAATAAATCAGCTTTCCTGTAGCTCAGTGGTTAGAGCATGGCACTAGCAATGCCAAGGTCATGGGTTCGATCCCAGGGATTGCACATACTCAGATACAAATGTATAGTATAATGCAATGTAAGTCGCTTTGGATAAAAGCATCTGCCAAATGCATAAATGTAAATGTAAATGTAAATCAGAAGTCCCGCACGTTCACAGAAAATAGTTTACTTCTGCTTTGCAAAATAAGGTGGATAAGCTTGAGACTGATACGTGGAAGTCCATGATTTGTGCATGTATGTATATGTTGTGCACATATGTGTATATATAGAAGAGCGTTGTTCATTGTTAAAGATGAACCCAGATTCATAACATACAATAGCTATGTTTCTATCCATCTATTTTATGCAAATTTTGGATCCCATTTTTATTATAGATATTTTGTCTTTGTCTTCCTGTTCCTGTTGCTGTCCCTGTGCTTGAATTCCAGAGAGGATGTCCTCTTCCTTGTAGGCTACTCTGTTACAGTCTCTTCCTTCCTTCCTTGTTTGAGAATTGTATGTTCTTGTGTTTATTTAAGTGGTTACATGTCAGAATACATGTGCTGCACAAAGCACAAACCACACATATGAAAGAGAGAAAGAGGGTTGTATTAGTTTGAACCAGAGACTTAAACTTGAGAACTTTTGACCTGCTTTGGTAAATATTAGAATACTTGAGGCTCTGCTTTGACTTTTCCGCAGTTACTTGAGTCAGACTTGAGCTGATGATTCATAATGAGTCATTTCAACACAGAATGAGCTTTGAACTTGCAGAGCTTTGAAAGGGTGCATGGTGCATGGTGCAGGGATTTGCTCAGTAAGCATCCAATTAGTGTAGGGAGGAAACTGTTAAGGTCTCTGGCAGTCAGCTAATAAACAAATAATATAATAATAAAATATACACTGCAGTTCAAAAGTTTTGGGTCAGTAAGATTTCTAAAATGTTTTAAAAAGGAGTCTCTTATGCTCACCAAAGCTGCATTTATTTGATCAAAAATACAAAAAAAACAGAAATACTGTGAAATACTTTCAATTTAAAATAACTGATATATATATCAAAGCTGAATATTATTACTCCAGTCTTCTGTGTCACATGATCCTTCAGAAATCATGCTAATATGCTGATTTGATGCATTATTATTATAAATGTTGCTTTTAGTTTTTTCTTTTCAAGATTCTTTGAATAGAAAGTTCAAAAGAACTGCATTTATTTAAAATATAAATCTTATTTAACATTATAAATGTCTACTGTCTCTTTTGCTCAATTTAATGCACCCTTGCTGAATAAAAGTATTAATTTCTTTTTTTAAAAACTTGCTCACCCCAAACGTTTGAGAAATAGTGTAGATATTTTCCCATAATATATTACTAGTGTACAGTATACATTTATTCATTTATTTCTTTTTAAATTGCTGCTAACAATGTATATTAATGACTATCAATATTTTGTCCAACCCCTAGTCTCTAATATTGAATGATATGGTGACCTATATGGTACTGATATATTGTGCATCCCTACTTGGTCTTGACTTGTGTCTTTTGGAGCATGATTCATGACTTAACTCAGATTCAAAGAATAAGACTTGAGACTTCACTCTGGTTTGATTTGAATCCACTTGTGGCTGCACAGTACAGCTGCTAGAGGTGTGTGAGTGCTCTTTTCTCTGTGGACTAGAGAAGGGCACAGATATGACAGGCCTCATTGGATAAATAAATGAGACAGGCCAGCTGTGACACTGTTTGAGATTCATTCAGCCTGACAGGACTGTGCATCTCCCTTGTCCTCATCTCTCATGTCCTCCCATCCCTCTTTTGTAACCCACTTTCTTGTCTCCTTGTCTTTTCTCAGCATGCACCTGGCGTGCCTCGTATTCTTGTGGGTAACCGGCTGCACCTTGCGTTCAAGCGACAGGTCCCCACAGAACAGGCACGGGCGTACGCAGAAAAAAACGGCATGACGTTTTTCGAAGTGAGTCCCCTCTGCAACTTCAACGTCATAGAGTCGTTCACGGAGCTCTCACGCATCGTGCTCATGAGACATGGCATGGAGAAGTTCTGGAGGCCCAACAGAGGTGAGTCTTACTCCTGAGCATTAAGAGGAATAATTTAGCTAGCGATAACAAGTGATATACGGCAACATCTCCTTACTTCGAAATCCATTAAAAGTGACAAAAAGGCCTATTCTTCTTGATACTTCAGACCATAATCCCACAAATACAGTGGAAATCTTTGGTTTTAACCTTCTGGGTGATGCAGGAAAGCTGGCACGATCTGCATAGCTTTCCATTAGCATAGAAAACCACACTATATGTCGCCCAGAGCTGCGTAATTAGAGGCAGAAGGCTTTCAGTGAAGCACTTCTTTCTCTGTCTGTTTCCAATATTATGTGGGATTTTCCCTTGAGACCTCACAGTGCCCCAGATGGGCTGTTTAGCAGAAGCAGCATCCTGCAGTTCAGAGAACGGGAAGCGCTTTCAACATGTCTTTTAAATTGTTAGCCATTTATGCTCTCTTTCTCTCCTTGACTGTTCATGCTGGAGTAGAATTGTTGTTATGTTATGTTTTTTTATGTTGTTTAAAAAGTTATCGCATATTTCATTTTTCTTAAATATCGTGCAGCCGTAATTATATTGTATATATTTTATATATAATATACAATACTATGTATAAAATAATATGGGTACACTTTATTTTAAAGTGTCTGTGTTACAGTGTAATTATATATTTAAATACTGAGTAATAACAATTAACTACATGTACTTACTATAGGGTTAGGATTAGGGTTTGGTTTAGGATTAGTTGCATGTTGTTTTGCATAATTTATAGTTATTACTACAGTAACTACATGTAACTACATGTAATATGTGTAACAAGGACACTGTAAAAAAAATAGTGTTACCAATAATATTATGAAATATGAATAAATATATCATATTTTATTCATATTACTATATATTATGAATAAAATAAAATATGAAAGATAAATATCCTTCTGTTGGTTTAGAAAGCACTGAACGGTTAATTTAGATTTGATTGATGAACCTATTTGGT
>RJVU01053643.1:3657040-3675857 GCA_003731715.1 Anabarilius grahami | reverse complement strand
TCATGAGCTGTATGCCAAAATCATCAGTATTAAAACAATAAAAGACCTGAAATATTTCAGTTGGTGTGCAATGAATCTAAAATATATGAAAGTTTAATTTTTATCATTACATTATGGAAAATAATGAACTTTTATCACAATATGCTAATTTTTTGAGAAGGACCTGTATATATTATATTATGTAATGCATTATAAAAGTATTTTTAATGCATTCATTATGTCTTGTAATGCACCTTATGATGCATGGTCTCGTGAGTAATTGTAACCACAGTTATAATGTATTATAACATTTATATTACGCCTTTAGAACATATAATGGATTAAAACACATGCCAAACAACCAATTTCAGATGTAACAAGGAATCTGCAAATATTCTAACTAGGGTTGTCGAAAGTACTGTCTTCGGTACCACATCGGTACTGAAATTTTAAAAATGTGACAATACCAGCATTTCCCCCTAGCATTTTGAGTGCTGTTGAGCGGATTCTTTAACACCTCTGACTGTATTCACACGCTCAACCGACATGCCAGTGATTGGCTACAATAATCACCGATTCAAAAACGCTGAAAGGCGGATCCGCTGATAGACGCCTGCTTTCAAACGCTCCCGTGTGTATCTGTAAGCTCTCGGTGAAAAGCATCAAAGATGTCTATTTACAACATGTTTTTGAAGCGTTGACCATTGTAGCCAATCACAGACATATCTGTTGAGTGCGTGAACACAATTGCCAAACAGAGGTGTTAAAGAATCCGTGCAACAGCACTCAAAATGCTAGGGCGAAGTGCTGGTATTGTCACATTTTTTTTAATTTCAGTACCAACTTGGTACTGAAGTCGGTACTTTTGACAACCCTAATTATAATGCATTTTAACTTTGATTACAATTATTTATGAAAAGATATATTGCATTATAATGTACTTTATGAATGCTTTTTAAAATGCATTATACATAAAGGCTTTAAGTAAAGTGTTACCCCTATTTGTTATTCATCACTGTTACTAGTTACAGATATTATTCATGGCTTTTGCAAATATTGAACTGCCTATAAACTGCAGCATGAACAGGACAATTCAAGAGTTACAGCTGTTAGTAAATATGGTTTTAATCCCAAACACGCACTGTGCTAAAGACACTTGCTAGCAGCAATATTGTGTTAGCTATTTTTGTTAATTATTGTTTTGCCAATTTTTGTTAATTTTTTTGCTAAACATCTTCTAGAGATTTTTTTTTTTAATGTAGATTACATTTTAACACTTAACTAAATATTCCCATGTCAGGCTTCCCATGTGAATCTCACCATTTGCATTTGACTCTATCTGAATCGAAATGCATGCAGTGTGTTAACATCTGCTGAGGGAATGTTTAATCATTTAAAACATTCTCATTACATTTGTAAAGAGAATACAAAATGATCTCAGCATGCAGATGCACTGAGGCAGCTACTGTTGAATCCCTGGGGTATCACACGCTTTTTTTTTCCTTTTTTTTTTCTTTTTATGGTTTGATTATGTAACTGTTCAACCTCCTGATCGCCTTTGTTTTGTAACTCAAGTATGTTTTGTCTTTTGTGTTATTGCAGTATTCAGTCTGCAGGACTTGTGCTGTCGTGCCATTGTTTCCTGCACCCCTGTGCACCTAATCGATAAGCTGCCGCTTCCTGTGGCCATCAAGAGCCATTTGAAGTCATTCTCCATGGCCAACGGCATGAACGCCGTCATGATGCATGGTCGGTCCTACTCCCTGGCCAACGCTGCCGGAGGCAGCAAAGGAAACAGCCTCAAACGCTCGAAATCCATCCGGCCGCCTCAGAGTCCACCACAGAACTGCACCAGAAACAACTGTAAGATCTCCTAGCCTCCAGGCATGGGGGTGGGGCCGCCCCCCCTCCCTTCCCTTATATAACACTCAGGTGCACACAGACAAACACACAAGGAAACCAACACAGGGCTGGGTCGATGACGCAACAGAGGTGTGGCACCTCCCAGCGTGGGGAGAGCAGGATGTGAACAAACACTTCCTGGCGCTACAAATGGCTCCATTTCTCCCCTCACCTTGCTGCAGTATATTTGATTTCTCACCAACAGACCGTAAATAAAAACGAGTCCTTCATCAGACTCTTTGATTTCGTTGCAGTGACCACCGACAGCATGTTTCCTACTTCGCTAGCGCCCTCTGCTGGAGAATTCATGCAGATTAAACCCTGCACTGGCCTAATTTTGAAGTTGTTTTATGGGCTTACTATGCTTTGGTTGTGTTCTCAGTTGCTCATACTCATTATCCTCTGTGCTCTGCATATGGTGTTCCTCTTTCTGGCTCTGTGCGGGGGTCTGTTCTCCCTGCTAAAATGAAGTACCTCAAACGGTCACATCGTCTTGCATGCTTACCAACAATGAGAGGGCTGATGCGAAATGACTTGTAGTGCTTGCGTATGAACTGATGTATTAAAATGTGATTTGCACTGCAAATTGGTGGTCTCTGAATTTGCCGGCCGTTTGCACAATGACTTAATCAACAGAGTGACTGTGTTGAATGTGGACTGTGGGACCACTCGGCTGAGAGAGACGGCACAAGCATTTCCTGGCACCTTCTGTTCGCCATCTTTACTTGCTGGAAAGTCCTTGAAGTGTTTGATGAAATGTTCCTCTTTAAGTCAGAACTGTCTTCTCCTTAAACATGGATTACAGGATATTTCTCCTCAGGGGACAGTATTGGCAAAGAGTCTATTTTTATTTTTCTTCTTCTTTTTTTTTTTTTTTTTTTTTTNTTTTTTTTTTTTTTTTTCTCTCTCAGCTCCTTACTTAATCTGATTTGCTTTTTCCTGGATGTCTTGTGGGATTATTCATCATATTTTAACATTATACTGTAATTACCTCTCTCATGTCCAGAGTTCAGTACCACAACTGCCTGATTTTTTTTTTTCATTTATGACCCAGCATTTGCACCACATTTCAGTACTTTCCCGTTATACTTTCTGTGCAGTTACACGCTTTCACTCTTGTCTGGCTAAAATGCACAATGATTTCAAATCCCACGTGTTCTACCAGTTTTCAGTGTTGTCGCATGAGTTCAAAAGTCAGGTCTTTGCTCGAAGCCCTTTTAATCTGCACATACAGCATGGTTTCTCTATAGATAAATGTCAGAATGAAGGATAAACCCGTTCAAGCTTGCTCCTAAATATCAAGCACAAATGAAATAGTGACGTCACAAGTGGAATCCACAGCACTTCCTTTCGCTTTTCCCGGCGGTGTCGAGTCACGTCAGAAACACTGGTGCATTTCCTCCAGGTCTGATGAGCCATGGTTGCTGAATAATAGATGTTCCGCATTTTTTCAAACCACCCAGCAGTCTTTTCCCCGTTTCTCCTCCACCCCCTTCATCTCAGGGATGAGCCCCGTCCTCCAGCGACAGACCTGCCCAATGAAGCCTGTTTGAACCAGGCTGAGCGACAGGCTGCCAGCAGGAGGCCTTTAAACTTTCTCTAGAGGGCTGCAAGCTCTCGGTGTTTGCCCTAATAAGCTATTTGCTACAGGCCTTTTGCAGTCGCTATAGCTGATAGAATGAACCTGGCACATGTTGGTCTTGCATTTAGAGCAGTTGTGTGTATTAGTGTCCATCTGTTGGGTGACATAAATACTAAAGGGTCCACAGAATGTGTTATTTGACTCCACCCATAATCTTTGAATCCCGAAAGGCTGTGGTAATAGAAATACTACAAAGAAGTGTTCTTTTATTCCTTTTTGGGCACCTTCAGAACCCGTAGGTATTAGTTTGAGCCTCTCGCCTGAGAGCAATGGTTGTTCTTCTCTGTAATATGCACATCATACGGTGCAAAGAAATTCTGTGACTTAGTTAGAATGTTCCATTTCAACTTTTTTTGTATTGTAAAGTGTTTTTCCTCTTTGTAACTGAAGCCTCTGATTATATTTAAAAAGGAAAAAAAAAACATGTTCATGGTTTTTAAGTGTAACCTCGGGCAGTATGACGGGACCCTCCTGGTCTTTCCAAAGGGGTGGTCTCTTCTGTGTGAACGGGATAAAGGGAAATTGTGATTTGGTGGAGCAGTAGGAACACACAATTGTAAACACTATTTTCCTTTGGTTGAAGCTAAAAGCTGCTGAAATACCTGCATAATTATCAGAAGTTCTTGCAACAATAACAATGAAAAAACATTTTTTTAAATTATTGATTGTACAGTTCTTAGTGTATGAAAAGCGACGACTTTTTCACAATAAAATTGAAAATGTTATCAGTAAATCAAAGCCTTGAGGTTCTTTGCATCCAACATTGCTTGTTACACATGGCACTTGTTTACATATTAAAATATTTATTTGTTGATATTTACAGAGATATCAAATAATAAATTATTAGGATGTATCAGGATATGCATTGGGGGGAAAAACTCAAATGGCTAGTGGTAAAATGTTTGTTTGTTACCTTGGACAATGTTTTTCCTACTTATCATGAGGAAACTATGGGTGCATGTGATAGGCCAGTAAAAAAAAAAAGATATCATGGCCACAAATGTATAATTCATTCCCATGACTTATTAATTTGTTCTCTTGTTTTAGTCAGGTTTAACAATTAAAATGAGGGAACAAATTAAGTTTCCAAACCATTCTTCTTCCCATCCAATAGACAGAGGATAGTTAAAATTTTCTGAATAAATTAGATTAATGCCATATTTACAGAAACAAGGTTTGTACATCCTAAAAATAAGCAGAATATATTTTCACATATCCAATGGCAGAGTATTCATCCAATTTGGGTTGAAATGTGGTGTCTGGTCAAAGTCCTGCATGACAGAAAATAAGATCAAGATGAAGAGAATGTTTAAAAGTGCTTTCAAATGAGCATAAAGACTTTTCAGTAACAAGTTAAGCAGAACAGATACATAAATGCATAAGCTCAATTTCAGCTTTACTCAGTATGACCTCTCAAGAAAAATGCTGTCAGTTTTTTTTCTGCTTTTAGAGGCTGCCAGAAGGAGTGAGATGGAAACACGTTTTACATAAATATTGATCTTATTTTGATCACTGCTGCATGACAGGAGGGATCAAGGGCTACCGGTGTGAGCTCCTTGTCTGTTAAGCGGTTGTGTTTGAAGGCATGGTCCTTGGCAGTAGAGTATCTTCAGTAAGCAGGTGCCCTATTCTGGGGTTTCTCTGAAGCCTGCTAAGGACTGTAGTACCCTGAGTTCTTTTGTGTTGGGCTGAAATCTCCACAATCACAATATGCTTCTCTTTCCGTTGAGTACAGTATACGATAACTACATGCAAGAAGGATGTATGATAGACCAGACAGAACACATGAGAAACACGCACCTGAGGTCTGTAAGATGTCATTTCCCTTCTCTGCTTCTGTATAGTTTGTAGTTTATTCAAGAGAAATGCTTTGTCCTTTCCTTCCTGACAGGCAGATGGAAGAAGAGTCACTGAGGTTAAAACTATTATCTGTATATAGTAGTTTTTGATGACACTAAAGCGAAGTGGATGCTAAAGTGAGGTCCGTATGATCTCAGCACTCACATTCGCAATCTGCTCTCGCAGAGTCTTGATGAGCTCTTTCCGTCCCTGAGTGATTTGCCAGAGAAAAAAAGTGATGACTCTGAAAGAAGAGAGTAAGGAATGAAGAAAGCCAGAGAAAATGTTTCTTTTTTTGTGTTTAGATGTTCACAAAACATCCAGCTTGTGGACTTACAGGACGATGAGGGTAATCAGATAGTAGAAGAGTTCACTTCTGAGTACGTTTTCAAATATCCAACAGACCCAGAAACTTGAGCCCTGAATTGAATCAATCCAATTGAAAATGGCATAGAAGGGGGTGTTGAGACCCTGGAATGGCCCACACTGATCTGAGGGCCGCAGCCTGCAAGACAAGCGGAAAAGGCTGTAACATACAGTAAGGACCAGTTCACACAATGCATTTTGCACCTGATCCATTTGAATTGAGCGGTTTAGTCCAAATTCTGAAGAGACTCACTTTTTATGATAAAAATATTTAATTTAGGCTTTTACGCATGTAGACATTGATCAGCGAACATAAACAGATGCTCAACCGAACATGAGTAATTCACAAGAACAATCTCTTCTGGAAGCTCAAACGTGCTGCACAACCACTGAGGTTCATTCTCGATAAGAGAATTAATTTGTGTTACCAAGATGAATGAAAGTCTTATGGGTTTGGAACGACATGAGGGTGAGTAACTAATGACAAAATTAAAAATTTTGGGGTTAACTAATCCTTTAAGATTAGGTTTAAGGATAGGTTCAGGGATAGTACCTAGTTATTACACAGTTATACGTACAATAAGTACATTTGTGTAGCATCTGGACCAATCAGACACACAATTATTCATTATATTTAATGAAATATCCAGAAACTCACTCTCTCAAAGTTCTGTGAACCCGTCCCCCTAAAACTGCAACTAACATCCCAAACGTAGCTAACACAAAGGCAGAACTAGGTGTCCTATTACAGGATACAGGAAAACTGATAAGAACTTTTAGGATCAGAAAGAATTTTGCAGAGACTAGTGACTCTGACTTCATTCTTTCTGAGAAGGACAAATAAACCCTCTTAATCCTATACAGTGGGTACGGAAAGTATTCAGACCCCCTTAAATTTTTCACTCTTTGTTATATTTCAGCCATTTGCTAAAATAATTTAAGTTCATTTTTTTTCCTTATTAATGTACACACAGCACCCCATATTGACAGAAAAACACAGAATTGTTGACATTTTTGCAGATTTATTAAAAAAGAAAAACTGAAATATCACATGGTCCTAAGTATTCAGACCCTTTGCTCAGTATTTAGTAGATGCACCCTTTTGATCTAATACAGCCATGAGTCTTTGGGAAAGATGCAACAAGTTTTTCACACCTGGATTTGGGGATCCTCTGCCATTCCTCCTTGCAGATCCTCTCCAGTTCTGTCAGGTTGGATGGTAAACGTTGGTGGACAGCCATTTTTAGGTCTCTCCAGAGATGCTCAATTGGGTTTAAGTCAGGGCTCTGGCTGGGCCATTCAAGAACAGTCACGGAGTTGTTGTGAAGCCACTCCTTCGTTATTTTAGCTGTGTGCTTAGGGTCATTGTCTTGTTGGAAGGTAAACCTTCGGCCCAGTCTGAGGTCCTGAGCACTCTGGAGAAGGTTTTCGTCCAGGATATCCCTGTACTTGGCCGCATTCATCTTTCCCTCGATTGCAACCAGTCGTCCTGTCCCTGCAGCTGAAAAACACCCCCACAGCATGATGCTGCCACCACCATGCTTCACTGTTGGGACTGTATTGGACAGGTGATGAGCAGTGCCTGGTTTTCTCCACACATACCGCTTAGAATTAAGGCCAAAAAGTTCTATCTTGGTCTCATCAGACCAGAGAATCTTATTTCTCACCATCTTGGAGTCCTTCAGGTGTTTTTTAGCAAACTCCATGCGGGCTTTCATGTGTCTTGCACTGAGGAGAGGCTTCCGTCGGGCCACTCTGCCATAAAGCCCCGACTGGTGGAGGGCTGCAGTGATGGTTGACTTTCTACAACTTTCTCCCATCTCCCGACTGCATCTCTGGAGCTCAGCCACAGTGATCTTTGGGTTCTTCTTTACCTCTCTCACCAAGGCTCTTCTCCCTCGATAGTTCAGTTTGGCCGGACGGCCAGCTCTAGGAAGGGTTCTGGTCGTCCCAAACGTCTTCCATTTAAGGATTATGGAGGCCACTGTGCTCTTAGGAACCTTAAGTGCAGCAGAAATTTTTTTGTAACCTTGGCCAGATCTGTGCCTTGCCACAATTCTGTCTCTGAGCTCTTCAGGCAGTTCCTTTGACCTCATGATTCTCATTTGCTCTGACATGCACTGTGAGCTGTAAGGTCTTATATAGACAGGTGTGTGGCTTTCCTCATCAAGTCCAATCAGTATAATCAAACACAGCTGGACTCAAATGAAGGTGTAGAACCATCTCAAGGATGATCAGAAGAAATGGACAGCACCTGAGTTAAATATATAAGTGTCACAGCAAAGGGTCTGAATACTTAGGACCATGTGATATTTCAGTTTTTTCCTTTTTTAATAAATCTGCAAAAATGTCAACAATTCTGTGTTTTTCTGTCAATATGGGGTGCTGTGTGTACATTAATGAGGAAAAAAAAGAACTTAAATGATTTTAGCAAATGGCTGCAATATAACAAAGAGTGAAAAATTTAAGGGGGTCTGAATACTTTCCGTACCCACTGTATATTCTATATATAACCACTTGAGGTATGTATAAACATGTATCCAATTTTCCCCATCTCACGTCTTTCCTTTTATAGGCTTTATTCTATGTATTAATTCTCTCTTTTGAACTATTTTGGTATTAATGTTTCAAAGTTGCAAATTTATAGTTAACTGAAATCACATGGATAGCATGTTTGTTATATACGGACTCCAACTTTCGTTTCCTATTTGGTAATTTATGTTACATGTTACTAACTCTGTGACACATTAGTTTGCTCAAGGCTGTTGATCTGCTGAATTGCAAACAGTGCTGTAACTTCTTGCTTTCCTGTATTCTGCTTCAGCTTGTTCATGTCACACGTAAAGTTGTCCGTGTTTCATGCTCATATACTGGAGTCCCTATTCATGCAGATTCTGACTACATGCTCTGAGTAGTACTGTACAATAAGATTGTTATTTCCCATAACCTGGAAATAAACATTTCTTAGAATTTATAAACAATTAACACTGAATGTTCATTGGCCAAACAGGTTAATTGACTGTAATATTAATTTTATTACATTAAGTTAATTTTATTAACTGATCCAAATATTTATAATTAATTATAATTAGTTATGATTAATGATCATATTTATTTTGAGCTAATTTGCTAAATGTGGAACAGGACTATAAAATAAAGTGCTACTGCAATATTCTATAAACAATAAGAATTGTCCATTTTGATTTCATAGTGACTTTAAGTCATCTTGAGGCCCCACTGGAAGTTTGCTGCTGCCCCCTGGTTGAGAACAACTGATCTAGACAGATGTCTTTAACTGCTGCACACCTCTCGCTTTTCAGCGAGAAAACGCAGTGTCAAGTTAAAGGAAGATCAACAACCTTTAAAAAGTTATTTTTGTATGTCACAAATTTAAATGCAAGAATGTGAACGGCCTCGTTTACACAAAATGCGGCCTTACATTTTATAACACAAGACACAGTGAAACGGTCTTGAGTCATGTTTTTAAGTTTCTTTTACTTGACACAGTTAAATTTTTTTTAAAACTTATTTTACCCTGTTCTTGCCACGAACATACCCTGCAAAACAACCAAATAAATAAATTGACATGGGCGTTTTAAAAATGCGGTGCTTGCAGAACAAAGTGCACACTTACTGCATATTTAAATAGACAAACAAAAAAGCAGTGCAGTGGAAGACAAAAACACATTCTGTGTGAACTCTTATGTTTTATCATATTGATTGGTGCCACTCTCTAGTTTAGTCTGTCATCTGAAAAGCAGCTGGTTAAGAGTTGAATTTGGAAGTGTTCAGGAATTATACAAAAAATGAAGCAATAAACAACATTCAAGATGTGTTACTTGGTCTGAAGACAACTGATGACCCAGAATTTAAAGTGTAAAAATAAGAAAAGCTCACACCTCCACACTGTGAATGATACCATGGCTAGAGTGCCCACAAACGAGGGGAAGAAGAGCAGGGCGATGAAGACTGTCTGTATCTGTGCGGCTCTGCCAGTGTGTTTGGGAGGCTGACAGTTCATGCTCAGACTGACCTGAAACAGGAACCGTGAGTCTAAGAACATGCAATATAATCTCGACTGCAAGGACAAAGTGATGCTATAATGGTGCTTACCTTTTTCAAGTAAAAGATGATAAACAATTTAAGGACTTGCATTACAGGAAGCAGGGGGGAGTAGTAAATTCCAATCCTGGGCAGACAGGAAGAGAGATAAAAGAGACAATCAGCTGGAAGGAATATCAAAGTATAGACCTGAAGAGATGCAGATATTGACTTACCAAGCCAGAGTCTGGGCATAGATCAGATCAAGTACATTCCTCGCAATGTCAAACTCTGGGACGCCAAGACTCTGGATCCACATGGTTCCGATTACACTGTAGCAATTTTGAAAAAGTGAAATGAAAGCGAATCTATTGACTCTGTGTCATTTGTAATCAGTAATTACTTTTCATATGGAAGGGTCTACAGTATATGAATAGAACTGTAATGTAAACCATTTCCTTAGATTAAACACAGTTTATTGTACAAAGTAAAAGGCAAATATATTATTTACAGTATACACCATTCAAAAGTTTGGGGTAAGTAAGATGTAAAAAAAAAAAAAGAAGAAGAAGAGAAATGAATACCTTTACTCAGCAAGGATGCATTTAATTAACCTAATGTGACGTTATAGACATTTATAATGTTACAAAATATGTCCATTTCAAATAAATGCTGTTATTTTGAACTTTTTGTTCAAAAAATTAATTATTTCTGAAGGATCATGTGACACTGAAGTCTGGAGTAATGAAGCTGAAAATACAGCTTTACCATCACAGGAATAAATTACATTTTAAAATACAAAACTGTTATTTTTAATTGTGGTGATATAAAATTTTACTGCATATTTGTTCAAAATAAATGCTGCTTTGGTAAACTTCTTTCAAAAACATTTTAAAAACCGTACTAATCCCAAACTTTGAATCGGTAGTATATTTATTCCTTAGAATCTTTGAATGATTCTACTAAAGCTGCAAAATAAGTTTTTCATATTAAAGTCGTGGAAATCATCTACTAAATGGTACTAAATTTAGTTTTCGCAGACCTACTTCAGCAGCCAAGATGTATTTGACTCACTTGCGTAGGAATTCCCCAAAGAAAATGCCAAGTAGACAGAATATGAAGTCAATTATCAGCAGTCGGTACACGCTCTGCCCCACAAAGGACTCCCAACACTTGAATATAAAAAGATTACAACTGTGTAAAGAGATGTATAATCATGCTTTGCTAGTAATCCATGATAAATTACACTTATGGTGCACCTACTGAGATGCTGCTTGGAACATCATTCAGCCAGTAAAAGCAGAGAATTCCAAGAAGGGACATCTTCAAAATAACATTTCTAGGAACAAAACAAAAGACAATAAAGATGAGGTCACCTGCCATTGTTAGCAATGGAAATCGGATGCTTCTGGTAAAGAAACAATGATCACACCTCATGATGCTGATGTAGATCTGTGCACGTGGATTGGAGTAGCTCTCCATTTTGCTGATGAGTGAGTAGAGGAGAGGCACTATCAGGTTGATGAGCGACACGACCACAGGCAGAAGCAGAGTAGATGCCTCGGCCTTTAAGTCATTTGGATCGTGATCGAAACTGAAGGTCTGCAGCAAAACATAAGCACATGAGCGTAATGCACACGTGTGTATTTTTTTTTGTGATATTACCACACTGTGAATGAACTTACCAGTTTTATCCCCAGGAAGTATATGCCTGCACCAGAGCCTAGGGCGAGTCCTAAAGAGAGCAGCCAGGCCAGTAGGTGGAGAGACAGACGCTTTATTCTGTCAGACAGAGACATTTTGTTTTTCTCCTGTAACCTTTCGGATAAGGACTCCTGGAAGACATGGGCAAAATGAGCCAATGGAAACAGAAAATTGATGACACCTAGAAGAATATATACGGGTATGAACCTTCAGCTGAATGCCGAGGTTGTTCTTGTTGTACTGTATGGCTTTTTCATTGACAACACTGAAGTCCCAGCTGCACAAGAGACGCCATGCTCCTCCAGAGACGGGTCCTGTCTCTAGCACAAAGTTGTTCTGAAAGGATCTGGACATGCTGAGGAGGAGGAAAAGAAAAACAGATCTTTCCGCATTCCCTTCTGGCATTAATTTAACATACTGTAGACATGTTATCTTGTTGCATTGTCCATTACTTCTGTTCCCACGTTGACCTCTGAGTCACATTATGCAAATTTTCAAACCTCAACATATTCATATTTGTCAGGGAAACAATTATAGCCATTGACTAGAACTTTATATTTCCATATGGCTTTCAAATGGAAAATATTTCACATGTGAAGAGTGGGAAAATGTGCAAATGCTAAACAGTGAACAGGAAGTTATCTAGCTACAAAACAAGCTTTGTATTTCATGTATGCTGTAAAGGCCTTAGAAACCTACCGTACTGCTAAATATGTTACCTGTAGAGAAGAGACACCCCACACAGCATCAGATATGCAGCTATGGTGAAAAAATAGGCCAACTGCATGTTGTAGGCTGGTGTGGATACAATCACTTCACCATTATAACCACCATAGAACAAGACCGTCTGGTTGAAATAACCCTGTTGACAAAAATATTGTCACTCTATATTCTACAGCTCTAGAAAGTTTTGTATGATGAACACAAGGTTCCGTTCGGTAAGGTTAGTTAATGCATTAATTATCATTAACTATTAACAATATTTTTACAGCATTTATTGAGACCGCTAATACATTTTTTAACCTTTAAAGCTGTAAAAAATTGTGATTGGTTTATGATAGCAAAAATTAATTGACAATGAATATTTACACACTAACTTAAATGCTGTAATAAAAGTCAATTATTGTTAGTGCATGCTCTTAAAAATAAAGGTTGGGTCTTTATCGGCATTGATGATTCAATAAAGAACCTTTAACGTACATAAAACCTTTCCATTCCACAAAAGTTCTTTAGATTTTTTAAATGTTTTTCAAACTAAGAAAAGTTCTATTAAGAACTGTTTTATTAAGAACAAAAAATGGTTCTTCTATGGCAGTGTTCTTATTTCATTAGCTAATGTTAACAAACTGAACCTTAATGTAAAGTGTTAATGAATATAAAGTTTGGGCTCAATATAAAAACTCACCACCCCTGTGAGGAGCTCAAGACCTCTGAACCCTGTGGCGTTGCTGACATTGGGCGCATGCACAATTTGTGGGATTGTGATGAAGCAGAAGTTGATGAGGAGGGAGAAGAGGTTGAACTTCAGCAGCCACTTAAGGAACAAGAAGTAGGAGAGGACAGAAGTGCCAAACCTGCCCCCAATCTCCTTCAGGGTGTACTGCCATACAACCAAACGCTGCCTGGCTGATGCCAAGTTGGCGCGGAATCTGCGGAAAGACTGAAGAGGCAAATTATTAGTTTTGAAATATCATGCAGCACAAGGAATGTGAACCATGATAATAATGAATGTAGATCTAAAGAGTGTGTTTATCTTTTTACCCGGGACACCTGTTGACGACAGTCTGCAGGGAGCATTGTCTTTGAGAGCTTGACGGAGTTCACTCTGTTCCTGTTGAGGGGAGTTTAAGGTCAAGTTTAGATCAAATTTAGCATTGTGAGAAATACTGCAAAAATGTATGATTATAAAATACATTAACCTGATTGTTTTCCTCTCATTAAATGACATAGGTAATGATCGAATTGCTTGAAATCTGGCTCTGGCTGACAGGTTAACCAGGTCCGATACCAGTTCAGATGTATCTGTGATCACAGACATTTAGTTAGTTCACATCTTAAACAGTCTTTCTTACTGTAGACAATGTAACATATTTGTTCTAAAAGCTTTTCTGCACTTATGCTGACGCAGGAGCCGGCCAATAATGAGTCAGCGTTCTGACATGCAACATGAACACGGAAGCCTGTGTCTTCAACGTAAACAGCGTAGGAGAATGACAGGGCAGAGAGGAAATTGTTGAATAAATATGTTACTTTTGTTTTTGCACACAAAAAGTATTCTTGTCGCTTCATAACATTAAGGTTGAACCGTTGTTGTCACGTGGACTAATTTAACAGTCTTTACTACTTTTCTGGACCTTGAATGTGGTAATTTCGTTGCTTTCTATGGGAGATTAAAAAAAAACTCTCGGATTTCATCAAAAATATCTTAATTTGTGTTCGGAAGATAAACGAGGTCTTACAGATTTGAAACGACATGAGCGTGAGTAACCCTTAACCCTCTTCAGTTTGCTTATCGCCCCAACAGATCCACTGATGATGCCATCTCTCACATCCTGTACTCTTCTCTCACACACATTGACAGCAATAACAGGAACTATGTACTGCTGCTATTNTGTTTACTTTTATTTAATTCCTTCATAGCTATAGTTATGTATATTCTCATCTGTGTTGTATTCTTTAATAATTGCACTGTCCATGGAGCGGACCTGACTCTCATTTCACTGCTGGTTATATATGCTCTATATAATTGTGCATGTGACAAATAAAACTCTTGAATCTTGAATCTTGAATCTTGAGTAATTAATGACAGAAATTTCATTTTTGGGTGAACTAACCCTTTAACTACACTATTCGTACAATACCAGTAGGATTTTTTTTTAAGTATTTACTCAGTAATTAAGTAAAGACATTTATCATTTTACAAAATTTCTATTTCAAATAAATGCTGTTCTTTTGAAGTTTCTATTCATCAAAGAACCATGAAAACAAATGTATCATGATTTTAAACATTGACAATAATAATAAATGTTTCTTGAGCATCAAATCATCATATCAGAATGATTTCTGAAGGATCATGTGACACTGAAGACTGGAGTAATGATGCTGAAAATTCAGCTTTGCCATCACAGGAATAAATTACATTTTAAAGTATATAAAAATAGTAAATAGTTATTTTACGTTCTAATAATATTTCAAAATATT
Source organism: Anabarilius grahami (assembly GCA_003731715.1). Classification (NCBI taxonomy): domain Eukaryota; kingdom Metazoa; phylum Chordata; class Actinopteri; order Cypriniformes; family Xenocyprididae; genus Anabarilius; species Anabarilius grahami. The sequence continues at coordinate 3,661,183 of RJVU01053643.1, read as the reverse complement.
ACTGTTTTTACTGTATTTTTGATCAAATAAATGTGAAATGTCTTTCAAAAACATTAAAGAATCTTACTGACCCCAAATCTGTAATGTTTTGTAATGTTTATGTAACTCAGTATCTGCATATAAATTTACATTTACAATTACATTTATGCATTTGGCATAAATTACATAACACTCAAGCTATACACATTTAGATATAGTTATAGATATAGATATAAATATCAAGCAGATTCTGTCAAACACGACTTACTGTTTTCAACTTCCTGTCGGATTTCGTTTGCAGTAAGTCCCAGAGCTGTGCCATGCTGTGGGAATACACTCATCCTCCTCATCCTGCTGTTTTGATCATAGATTTGTTTTGACAAAAAATAAATAAATTCCTTTTACATGTTACATGTATGTATACATATTCCAAGGCTAACAGACTGCTGGGTTTGCTGACTTCATTGGAGGAACAAGGAAGTTGTGGTCTAATTGTAGGATACAAGGTACAAGTGGGCTGTAACTCGTTTTATCTTTGTGTCCTGTTGTCCAGGTGACAGGTTTCACCAACCAATACCATTCAGGAAGAACTCTGTGGTCAGGTATCGCATTACATTAAAAAAGGTATTCATTAGTTATTCATTAACTGTCTTCCAACTCGTCAGCAGCAATATAATGACGACATATGCTGAACAACTCCTACTGTTGTTTACTTTTTGAAGGATGAAACAAATTCATGAACCTTGGCAGAAAGTTGTGATTGTTGTTGTTAGTTTACTGATTGTTAAATCTCACCCGGATACAACATGGGATTTACAGCTTAAACCAATGAGCTATTATTTGATCTGTTCTAATTTCCGTTCCCCAATTACAGATGCATGCGCATCAAAGAAGTCTGTTTAATTATTAAAATACTTATTTTGTTTTTATTTATATACCAAAACTGTGTTTTTTTTTAAATTGTTGCCTCAGTATAATGATCTGGGCCACGTTGCGTGGAATGATAGCACTTGGGCGGACCGCTCCTGTTTACCAGATTTGAGCCACAAGCAAGCCATAGCAATGCCACATGTCAGACAAGAGCAAATAATTAAACCAGAACTGGACCTTATCTGAGCCACAAAATCTTTATATATTATTTATATAATCATCTCAGCATTAACAAGCCTGTTCACAAGCAGAATCACTGAAGGAAAGAAGAGAAGAGAAAAAAGAGACAAACAGAAACACAGGAGCTACAACTGACTTCAGCCACAGCTTTAGATGAAATCAACTGAAGATAAAAGACGACATTAAATCTCTCCAGATCTCAGCATAGGATTAAACAACTCCACAAACAGCAGTTCAGCTTCACATATTACTAACCAGATTTACTTTATTTCTGTCATTCATCTACAGAAGTTCTTATTGAGAATTAACAGAAGTTTAACGCTCGTGTTTGTTTCATTTGAAGTCACCATAATGGTGATTGGTGTTTCCATTAGTTTGGTTCTTAACTCTTTTAATATGTTTGTCTTCTCTGGCTTCTGTGACAGCGTGTTTATCAAACATGTTTTCAGTAACAAAAAAAAATGAAATGAGATCAGATAATGCCCGTAAGCAAATAATGGTTTTATAATCATTGTGAAATAGCCTGACTCACTAATGTCATTTGAATGTAGCAATTGTGTTGTGCCATTAATACATTTAATTTTTTAATTTTTACTGCAACATGAGATTGCACTGTATTGCAGACATCAGTTAACAGATTAAAAGTAAAAAAAAAAAAACCATGAACAGAAATCCATAAACTTCATTGACAAACACAGATATGAGCAATCAGCGTATAAATCTCAACAATGGTGACAACAAAATATTCAGACAAGCAGATCAACTCGGGACATCAAAAAAAGCTACTAAAAAAACCACAGCAAAAAATAAAAGCAAATAGTTATGATAGGACAATTCAGCTGCTTAATTTATTCATGCTGTGATGCATGCTGGGAGTTTTGTACTGTTGTTCCCAGCATGCTTTGCGGCATGACACTTTTGATTATCACCATTGTTGAGATTCATGTGCTGATTTTTGATGTCTTTGTGTGTCATCCTAATTATTATTATTATTTTTTTTAAATCTTCTGTTTTCTGAAATACAGTGTGATTTCATGTTATAGTAACACAAGGTTTGTAATGTAAATGTATTAACTGCACAACACAATTATTAAATACAAATGACATCAGTGATTCAGGCTATTTCATGATGATTATAAAACCATTAATAGCTATAACTATCATCATCTGATCTCACTTTGTCTTTCTTTGCTACTACAAATGTGTTTGACAAACACACTGGCACAGAAGCCAGAGAAGACACATAAAATAAGAGTTAAGAGCCCAACTAATGGAAACACTAATCACCATTATGGTGACTTCAAATGAAAAAGAATGTTACATTTAAACCCCTTTTCATTCTCAATAAGAACTTCTTTTCTCTTGGCTGACATGTGGCATTGCTATGGCCTGCTTGTGGCCCAGATCTGGCAAACAGGAGCGGTGCAGCATGGGCTGGCACAAAGTTGCTATCTGGGGATACACTGACAGATACTGCAGCTGCTCAAACACACACACTCAACAACAGAAAGTCATATAACAAATATAAAGAGATTCTCTCAGAAAGCTTTTTTTAAGATAACTGTAAATCAAAACATGGTCACAAATTTTTAACAAATGTAGCTGTAAACAGAAGATGGGTTGTGCATGTTCATCACCTGTCAATCATAACTGCTTACGTCACTCCAGTGAGAATATTCTTTCAGCATCACTCCATCTCCACCTTTACCCAGCAGGCACAGGATGTAGACTCCAACATCGATCAGCCATTGGATTTTGGTTGAAAATGAAAATCGTGTTGATGTCTTAACCCAACGTTTGTTTGATGTCAAGATCTAACGTTAGACAGATGTTGAATTTTGGTTGGAATAAACACCAAAGAAAGGGAAAAACTGTGAAATCCATGGCAGTCCAGGGTGCAAAACGTTTACCATTAATGGAACTAACGATTGAAGACGTTACAATGGACTTCAGCCACAGCCTTAGATGAAATCACCTGAAGATAAAAGACATTAATTACTAACCAGATTTACTTTATTTCTGTCAGATATCTACAGAAGTTCTTTTTAAGAATTAACAGAGGTTTGGATGATGATGTTCCGTTGAAAATGTTTAGTTTGAAGTCACCATCATTGTGATGATCAGTATTTGCTTTAGTTGTGCAGTTTGACTCTTGGCTTAGTGTTAGTTTTTCTTTTGCTGCTAAAATTGTATTAGCTGTGGCAAAAAATAACAAGGGGAAATATGATCAGGTGGTGTTGACAACTTGATAAAGAGGTTGTTGTCATCATCTAGTGGTCTAATCTTACACAGAGTGTATTTTTTGATCATGTAGATGTAATGCAGTTAATTTCAACTTAATGATAGTCTGTTATAGAATGCATTGTGGCATGAAGCATGTCACCATTGTTGAGAGTCATATGCTGCGTTTTGGTGTCTGAGTGAGTCTAACAAGTGTTGCAGTTCAAAATGTTTAGTGTACAGTATAGAATTACGGTCTTATTGTAATTAATAATGAAAGACTATATCTTTTGAATGAATCATAGATAATACCAGCCAGCTATACAATGATTGTATCTTTATCAAGTAGACAATATTGTCAGCTTCTCTTTCCACATCAAACACAGTCACAGCAGCTAAAGTACAACTAAAATTAAAAAGCTCAAGAGTCAAACTGCACAACTAAAGCAAATACTGACCACCACAATGGTAACTGAAATTAAGTCAATCTGTAATTCTCAAAAATGAAGCTGGTAATGCTGTTTGTGGAGTTGTTTAAACCTCATCTGCTGAGATCTTGAGAGACTTAACTCATGTGATAAGATTAGGTCCTGCATATTTATAAATTTATTGAACATATAAGCAGTACACACACACACACACCAATATACCTTTTATATTTTGTGAACTTGAACATGGTTTATAGGCTATACTGCATGTATTAAACCAGTCACCAAAAAGCCAATCATAATCTTTCATGTCTTCGCATGCATTACAATCATGATAATCGTAATGACACCACACAATAGAGGATTTTTTGTACAAAAAAATTGTTTGCGACAAGCCTAGAATTGT